>JAAOAN010000266.1:0-77750 GCA_013396205.1 Fusarium mundagurra | reverse complement strand
ATGCGGAACAACATCAAAGACGGATCTTAATTACATCGAGCAGATATAATAAAAGTAGTAATAGAAGCAGAGATGAGTTAATACATTTGACTAAACTCATTTAATAACTAGCAACTAAAATACCCTCCAGGGTTTGAATATTCCACGACGCCCTTTCCAATGCTTTCATGTATAGATGCACAAGTATCTATCTATCTGCATGCATCCCATCATTAGTCAATTAATAGGTTGAAGGTGATCATCTTGACACCCAATTCACCCATTGGCATTTACATCCTCCGGTCCCGCCGTCGAAGCCGCCAAGTCTTTCGTCTCCTCGAGACCTTTTGTTGATCCACGTGCCACCAGCTCCTATGTCGTTGGCCAGTAGCTTAGGGTTCTCTTCATCAATCTTCTGTCTATCATCGATAGGCCAGGCCCAGACAAACTTTTTCCCTGGGTCTCCTCCATGTGTATCCATCGTTACCGTCACCGGGTACGGCATTGTTCCTGGTTGAATCAGCTCTGGTGATCCGTCGATGGCGCCTTGCCCAGTAGCATCGATCAGCTTCGATGTGTTGGCAGCCAGTGTGCGTGTCCAGATTTGAACGAGAAACCGTGTCTCGCTCCATGTCGCGATGAAATCAGCCTCTGTCTCCCGACAGCCACCGTCCTCGTCTAGGGGAATGTCCCCATCCTTGGTGTTATTAAGAACCGTTACCGACTTAAGGAAGATGGTTCGCCTGAAGTAGGTGTAAAAGCCATAGTGCTCGGTCGGAAGCCCGCGGTCGTAGAGCCTCACTGGCTGCTGTTCCGGCTGCGGAAGCAGGACTGCTGGTTTGGATGCGCCATTCTCGTTGAGATCAGGGGATGGGAGCACTTCAGCAAGGCTTACATTCACGTCCAATTCTTGCCTTTTGGTCAGCTCTTTGCGGCTACGCTCCTCGACAGAATCAACCAGACTGATGTAGAATGGAGTCGCCTCGCCGCCCTTTTTATCGGATTTGATATCGTCGGTTGTATTTCCCAGAAACCACATCTCTTGGAATTTGGGTGGGCTGGGACTGGGCTCAAAGCCGGACGTCCCTCGTGCTCGGATAGTGTCTCCTGCATATGCGGCACCACCCATACCTCGACGCTCCTTCAACGAAGGGGGATCCTCGTTGGGAGTTTTCCAATCGTTGCGGGTACTGTTGTCCCACTGTATCTGCAGGATAATGGTTGGCTGGTCAGGCTTGTAAGGCTTCACCGAGTCATGCTGTTCCTTTGGTAGAGAACAACTCCACAAGGTGGATGGCTCAGTGCAGCCACTCTTTGCGGCGGTATTGTCCGGTCCAACGATTGTCAAGTCTCCGGTTGGCATGGGTGGGAAATCCGTCAAGTTGACCCAGATTGATGGCACCTCCTCTGAATGCTTTGGGCGTGTCAGGACAACGCCTAAAGTGATCGAAAGAATAATAACGGCAAGAAGAACTCCCAGAACAATCATCCAGACACGACGGCGCTGTCGACCCTCGCGTCCAGTTCGACCAAAGCAACCCCTCTCTGGAATACATCCTCGACCTCTCCAGAAGCCACCAAGGCGCCGAGCAACAGCCTCTTCCTTCTCGTTTCGTCTTCTTCGATGCTCCTGTTTAGTGGCGCGTTCGGCTTCGCCATGGGAGTATTCGCGGGGTGCAGATGTTCCCAGCGGCCGCGTTGGGAGAGGCATTTGAGAGAGACGCAGGTTGTCTCGCGGGGCCGGAGTAAGTGGAATATCAGTTAGTTGCTCAGCTCGTTGGGATGACATGGTAGAGGAGAGACCAGGAGATACAGGACCGGGCGAGGGAGGAAACTGGCTTTGAAGTGGATGTCCAGGCGGGAAAACAGCCCTATACCTTATTGGAGCAGCCTGACTCTTCTTTTCGGGAGGCGAGTATGCAGGCAGCTGTTCCCCGGCACTTTCTTCGTCCTCGGTCACAAGTATTTGCGGTTTTTCTGAAATGGATATGGTTTCAGGAACGGGGGATGCCCTTGCAGTTGAAGGTCCAGATTCGCTCTCTTGGGTGTGCTCAAAACGGGGAGATGGTGTCCTGCGTGGCGTCGGTTCTTTGACAATTGGTGTTTGAAATGAGCCAGGAGCCAGGCTCGGTGTAAGATATTCTCCTTGAGGAGGCTTGGTCTCCTGCTTGTTCCGCCATTCATCCCCTCGCATAGTCTTTGGTGAGTCAGTATACACCTTTGGACTGGTGGTGAATGTCAGTCTGTTCTCCATAAAAGGTGTGACAACATGATGATCCCACCAGCCACGGGACTTGGATGCAGCACTGTCGGGCGTCAGTGCTGATGTCTTTCCCCTTGCTTGTTTGTGTGGGCTTGAAGTGCCATCTTCTTCAAACAGTGTGCATGGCGTACCGCCATCAGAGTCATCAGGGGTTCTGCCTCCGAGTTCCAAGCTGATGAGCCTCTGATGAGCTGACTTCTTGAAGTTTGCTGGAACCGCCGGCACGGGTGGAACATTGACGGCCGTTGTCGTGCCGGGAGATGGAAACTGCGAATAGATACTTGAGGCGTATCGAATGGTGCTGAATGAGGAAACGGTGTCGGGTGTATCAGGTGACCACACTGACTTCTGCTGAACTGGAAATGGAGACAGGTTTGAAGAAGAAGGGTTTCGAGGCAAATAGGGCTGTGCTGAAGCTTCAATGGGTGCTGGAGCGGCGTCATACCGGGAAGAGTTGCCCGCTTCCTCAGATGAGAGAGCCAGACCAATGACGATGGGTCTGTCATCCGGCGAGAGCTTACTGTCTGGTGTACGTGCTGATTGAGCTGGCTGGGCTGATGGCAGCGGCGAAGCAGTTGCTGGGCTTTGGTCCTTGCTCTTCTTGAACCAATTCCAATTTCCTACCGAAGCCGATGTTGGTTCTCCCTCCAATGCCTTTAGAGCAGCAGCGTCTACGAATTTCCCAGCTCGTCCTACTGGCGTTGGCATATAGTTCTGGCGGCGAAATGTTGACATGTCTGTGATAAGCTTGATGCCTGCCTTGGCATTCTGGACCTTCTGTCTCTGGCGTGATTTGACTCGGACAATTCTTGCAGCAGAAGCTCTGGATGCACGTCGCGTTGAGGGTTTGGGGTTTCGAGTGGACGCATTCAGCGGAGCTGGAGAGACTTGCTCCCCAGCGTCAATGGGCGTGATGGGCTCGTCATCCTCCCAATCCTCCCACTCTTCTCGACGCCGTGGTTGGGCTTCCGAGTATGGCGGTGGGTGTACCGGGACTTGATTATGAGTATCGTTGTTCATGGTGTAAAGACTAGTCTCTGGATAGAAGAAGGGAAGCAAAACGAGAAGGAAATCTAACAGTATCTAGTGTTTAGACATGTATGGCTGGCGGCAGTATGGAAATTGTATCGTTTGGTGTTTGTTTTTCTCTTTCTGCAGATGACTATATCATCGTTGTTTGGATGAAGATTCAGAATGTCAAAATCTTGGCCGTTTAGATGATAGTCTGTGGTGGGAAGCAAACGATACAGAACAAATGCCAGTTAGTATGAACGTAGTAGAACAAAGGAGAGAGTGTGAACAATAGGATGTGACAAGAATAGGTTGTTCACAATCAAAGAACAACAGCGACAATAAGAAGCCAAAAGAGAGAATGAAAAGAGTAAGTATCATCTGAGGGCGAGGAGAATGGGTGGAAATTACGACAATAGGGAAGTGAATCACAGTGAGGAAGCGGCCGATAATAGCACCTCGAGCAACTGCATTGCATGTTGCTGTGCTGTTGCTTTGTGGATAAGAAGATGGTCCCAGGTACAAGCAAAAGCACCAGGATCGAGCAGAGCCAAGGGCGCAAAGCATCTTGATTGGACTCCAGTGAGAAGCCCGCATCGATTCGATGCAGGCTAAATAAAGCATTTGAGGTCGAAACGTTGAACAATAGCTCATAGGCTATGGATTCAATGACCTGGGGCAGCCGAGAGTGTGGAATAGCCGCCATCCTTCTGGGGTTCGAGTGTGTGATTGGCCAGTTCTAAGCGCCGACATTGGCCTGTGTGTGATTCGTAGGCCGTTGTATTGGCGACCACCTCACGCCTAGAATCTGCGACGGGTATTCGTATATCGAACCAGAATTAATTCGACAAGGACTAGGGGAGATTGCTCTTTAGGTAAAAGCCCACGACGCGTCTCTGATGGAGAGGCGGGAGAATGCTCGATTGGCTATTGTCGCGATGCAGAGTGTATTCGGGGGAAAGGGTCCGGTATCCGGCTGCGGTTAGTCTATCGATCGTGCAGTACACACACACACACACACACACACACACACACATGTCGGATACAAAAGCGTTGGTCTTGCTTCTCGAAGGGCCACTCGGCCTGGCTTGTGGTGTTTGTTGGCTGGTCGAGACAAGGCCTCTTATGAAATCAAGCCGCTTTATTGAGCCTGGTACTGGCTGCTATTGAAGCGTTGGTTCGGATGGGTTCAATCAGGTCAACTTTGACATCTTCAGTCGTGACGTGATTTCAGGTATAATGGCCATGGACAGTATGACTGGGTCAAGGTGAAAGGGCGTTATTACCACAATTTGCATCAAATTGGTACATATTTGGCATGCAGTGACTTGACAAACTCTTGTTTGTTGAGGCGTGCTTAAAACGAAGAGATTCTTTCTGAGCCCCCGGCACCGAACGGGTCGCTAAACTGGCCTGGCCAAATCGAGTTCACCGTTCTCCAGAAGCCATCATGGCCATTCGGGACAGTGTTGCATATATATCATGCCGGTGTCTCATGGTTCGGTTCTGGAGTATCCAGGTACGCTTTGCAGGAGGCCGCCAGTTGGAGACACTTGCCTGAGTGCTTCCTGGTTCATGGTGCATCCACTGAAGCTGCGAAGAGGGATTACAAGTAAACATCATCTCTATAATGCATCACGTGCCAGAGGACACCTCCACTCTGCGTGGACTTGTGAGAGGAAGGTTGACAGGCAGGTGTTTGCATACCATCCATGCCTTTCATTTGACTGTTGAGATGACAGCGATGCCAATGCTCATTGGAGGCTCAAGTTGTGATTGACAGGTACAGGCTCGGCTCGTAGGTTTGGCTTGATGTAACCCACCAAAGCTAATAGAAATGAACATCGGCATATATAAATACCTAGGTATGTATGTACATATGCACAAGATCGGAGGAGGCGAGATTGGAAGACGTAATTACGGTAGTTGCAGAACTGTCATCGTGCTGATTACTGCTAAATCTTGGCTTTCCGTTAACGGTTACAACCCCCTGAACCTGAAATTCAAATGAGGAATGCGGGGTTCTTGGACTGTCAAAATGCATGAAGGCAATCAGAGGTAAGAGTTCTAAATCAGTGAGTTTACGGATATTACATCTCAACATCAGCACCTGGAGAAAGAAGTTCTAGGAATCGGGCACCAACCTAACACATTTCTGCCCTACAACTACAAGACAAGTACCTGCTGGTTCAGACTGGTAGTGTTAGTACTCTTTGATCGCATCTTTACAATCGAATTGTCTCGGCAGATCTAATTGAAGAAGATGATCTCTGACGTAATTCCGCTCTTTTTTTCTCCCCTTCCCCCTGGCCTACCTAAGATAGGGGTCCAAGGCTACCTAAGAAATAGAAGGGCTAGAAGGGCACCTCATGGCATACCTACCTAGGAAATTTAACCAAGGCTCCCAGGGCCCAGGCCAGGATCCACCACGTCCAACGTACATACTAAGGTTCGAATAATGTCGCCTTTTCCAGCAGAGGTCACCCAATTCCCAATGCAACAGTAGCGAAGAGGCTGACTGCAGCTTGTCATCTTCTTTGGGGACTGACAAACAAGGGACTTGTCCCTGTGCCTGCATTGGATGCAAAAGATCTTTCGTTGCACAGAGATGAAGTACGGTATCCCCTGGTCTTCTCAAAAAGGGAAATTCTCGGTATCGGATTAGAACCAAGTGTAGCGTAGTTATTTTCTTGGCTCTCAAAGTCCAGGATCCCCCTATTATTTATGAGAAGGGAACCTTGAAGCAAGAGAAAGGCTTTTCCCCCCTGAGAGCTGTGGTTAGGTACTTGGCCTTTGTTTGAATTTTCTTGGTCTCTGCTACCATGATTTGGACTTGCTGCAATCTCATCCTCTCCTAATTTTGACTTTCTCCCACGAAGCGAACCTAAGGTATATTGATAATTGACCGATACGATCCGATCCGATCCAATACGATACGAGCTTCACATCCAACACAGTGACTGACTCGGCTAACTTGTTAGTGTACTCCAGTCAATGACTGTATGTGGTATCTTGCGTCTTACTCAGATCCAGTTGCGACAAGACTCGACTGCATTTACACCGACCGACCGCCGTTGTTCACCGTTACTCCCGCTGTTGCATCGCATAGGATCACTGCTCGTTCAACAATTACACCTCAAGACGCTGCGACTCGGTGCATCACACTCGTTTTATTCCTCCCTACCTAGCTAGGTACCGGTGCATTCTGCGATGTGCTGTTGAATCCAATCCAATCCAAATAACCACACCAAATCTTTGAGAAGCTCCATCACTGAAGCTACTGTACCTACTAGTCAGACCGGGATACCTTATTAGTGTCCATACGATAAAGCCAAAAAAGAAAACTGCGCGATCACTGCCCTGCTTCACTGCGGATTCTCTCATCATACCTATCCACCCACCACGACGGGAAATTCTAACCTATTTCTGTCACCATCATCGCGTTGCATCGTATCGACCATTCCGTGTACCTGCCAACGTCGCCCAATCCTCGTATACGGTGCTGCCACCCATCGCCCCGTCACGATCCCCCCGATACCTATTCCATTCCGCCTACTATATTCTGACTCTGCGCCACATTTCCAGCTGAACAGTCTCGGTCGTGGTTGGCTTGGTACTTTGGAGAAGGTCTGTATACCCTCCCTTGCCAAGGTGGAAAAGTCGGGACGTTTGTGGCGTCAAAGCGAACTTCTCGTTCCTGCGACTCTGGGCAGAAGAGGCAGAGTGGGCGAATGAGAAGGGGAAAAGAGGGAAGGGGGAAAAACCACACAACACCAAGCATTTGCTATCACAGCAGTTTGAGCCTCGTGATTGCGACCCTCCACGAGAGTTGCTGCCCCTCACCCTCCACTTCGCGATAACCGGCATAAGCGGCATCCTTCTTAGAGTCGCCGATTGCGACGTTGCTCAAGCTGGCTTCATCACGCTCACCCTTCGGCTCTTCGAGCTCGTTTAGCGATCGCCCTTCCCGTGCATTTCATACCAGACAACGGTCTTCTGTCAGCCATATCGTGATCAACCCTGGCTTGCTATCCTCCGATCCCCAGAGGCCACAGCAGCCTCACAACAGTCCCTTATCTCCAGTTCCAGGTACGTACAGTTGATAGTGATGCTCTCCAGTTGTCTTGTCAATGTCTCAGCTCTCATACCTTGAGGCTTCTTGGCGGATTCCCTTACACCATCCATACTGTATTTTGCAATGTTATCCTCCCCACTGTCTCTTTTTTATACATACTCTTGGTGTCCGTCATTTGGCCTTGGTTTCTGCGTGGCCTCAGCCTTAACTTGTTCTTGATCATCCTTGCTTCATCAGCTACCTAAGCACATTTCTCTCGCTTCTTCCTTCTTCCTTCTCCCTCTTCTTTTTTTTTATAGACATATCTTGCTTGTCTTTGACTTCCATGGACCGTCAACTACAGTCAACCTAGTTCGAGGGCTAATCGCTGAGCCCGCCTCCTACAGATACCCCAGGTCCTTCCATGACCCTTTCGCGAAGCCCTTCACCTGTTCCCGGTGGTGGCTGGTCAAGTCCAGGCTTGAGCCTTGACAGTGGGAGGTCGACTCCAGCAAACGTGAGCGGTGGTCCTGTTGTATGGGAATCGGCCAAGATGCGACCTCACAACACTAGCACATTTTCTTCGTTTTCGACTCAAAACAAGGGTTTCTTCAGCAGACACATGCGGCGACTATCGAGCAGTCTCCCGCAGTTTAACGGGCAGCGTGAGACTTGGAAGGAAAAGCATGGACGTGGGCCAAGATGGATTCGAAAGGTACCGCTCGCTGGTAGAATACGATCGATTTATGGGCGAATGGGCAGGAGACTAAAGATGTTTATACTGTTCATGCTGGTAGCGATACTCTGCTATACCATTTTCTACACAACCCGTAAGTTGCCCCTGGCTTATCTTGGGTCTTGGGCTATGACTGATCATATGCAGCTCTTGTATATTACTGGAGGAGATCTTTCGGCGGCGGCAACAAGTTTGTCATTATCTTGGGCGCAAATGTCGGAGGTGGTGTCATGGAGTGGAAGGGTGCCAGAGAATGGGCTATCGAGCGAGACAGCGTGCGAAACAAGCGAAAGTACGTCAACCGCTGGGGCTACGACTTGGAAATTGTGGACATGAGCACCAAGAAGAAGTATGCGCACGAGTGGCGGGAGAGCTGGGAGAAAGTCGACTTTATTCGGTCGACCTTGAGGAAGTATCCCAAGGCTGAATGGTAAGCTGGCCCTGGCTGTGCTGTGTGTATCGAATAAAAGACTAAACTCAATGTCAGGGTTTGGTGGCTGGACTTGAACACATTCGTCATGGAGCCCTCAGTATCGCTTCAAGACCACATCTTCAACCACCTGCAGACAGAAGTCGAGCGCGACATCAACTACTTCAACCCTCGTAACATATCGCATCCTTTCACCCATCATTATCTGGATGAGGTCTCGCGAAGCCCTGTTGGAGATGGTAAGGCCAACTCGATCAACATGATCATGACACAGGATTGCGCCGGCTTCAACCTGGGATCCTTCTTCATGCGGCGCAGCGACTGGACGGACAGGCTGCTCGACATTTGGTGGGATCCTGTCACATATGAGCAGAAGCACATGCAGTGGGAACACAAAGAGCAAGATGCGCTGGATCAGCTATATCAAACGCAGCCATGGGTGCGCAAGCATGTCGGCTTCCTACATCAGCGCAAGATCAACAGTTTCCCACCTGGAGCTTGCAACCCCGACGGCGGACCTAAGGATAAGCACATCCATTATGAGGAGAACCAGCGCGATTTCCTGGTCAACATGGCAGGGTGCGAATGGGGCCGAGACTGTTGGGGTGAGATGTACTATTACCGTGAGTTCAGTTACTGGCTCAACCGAAACCCATGGGAACGCTTTAAGGAGGATCTCATTGCGGTCATCTGGTTCAAGCTCACCGGCAAGAAGGTCAAGTTGTGAAGAGCACTTGAATGAAGCTGTGAGATGAATGAAGCGACGATTTGCTCGATTGTTTGTTGGGATATAGACGCATCAACTCGGCGAGACGGCATACGGGGAACGGACACGGACACGAAAAACAGTCTAATGGTATGTCTGTGCTGATGCTTGCCACGGAGTTCTGTACATGACTTGCACTTTTCTTTTTCTTTTCTCGACTGCATATACCCACTTAGATGAGGCATTAGAAAGAGAACCGCGACAGTCGAGAGATGTGAGGGGAAATCTCGACTGCATATCGCACGGAGAGGGTGGTTTGAATTCGGAAGCATCGCCTGCTTACCGAACCGTCACGGTATGAAATGAAATGAGAGGAGATGGAGAGTGTTTTATAGATATGAAAAGGTTGTTGTTAGGAGGTTGTGGAGGAGGATGTATGTAAAGTTTCATGTGGCTGTCAATTTAGTAGAAAGAACATACATTAGTACTTACAGGTAGGTATGTACCTTAATCACAGTACCTACCTACAGTACACACCCGAGCAGCTGGGATTGCGATCGGTCCGAAAGAGAGAGAAAATGTTTAACCACCTACGGGGGCATTATCCGATACTGATATGTAGGTACAGTAGTATTGCGATGCGTGGAGTGAAACTGTTTTGTGTCAAATAAGTGAGATCCAGCGGAAGTGGTGGATGATTATTGGGCAAGGATAATCCCAGATAATCAAGGAAGCTGATACAACATGTGCGTAGCGAGGCCACAATCAGGGGAAATATCACGACATTCTAAAAGTCTAAAAAGATGGAGGCCCTGGACCTCGAGAAGGACGTCGATCTTGTTCGTCTATGTATAGAGCCGAGATCATAACTGCCAGGATGTGATTTGATTTCGGGACCACGGCACGGAAGAATAGACCAGGAGTTGATTCTCCACCCGCCGTTAAAGTAGACTAACCTTGTCAGGGGAGTACATACATACATATATTTCAGTTTAGTAGCAGAGTTTTTATCAGGTTTAAAGGTTCAAGTGGAAATGTTGGAGTATCAAAGATGATGGAAGAGAAAGGAGGTGGCAGAAAGCTTTTGCGGTGAGGTCAGCAGCGTGAGTAAGGTAGGTAGGTAGAGTACAAATGTGTGAGAGTCCAAAAGAGGTACGGTACTAGGTATGTAGATGAGCAATGAGTACTAAGGCAGGGAGAAGGGATAGAAAGGTCTAGTCTTGCTTCCATTCCTGAGACTATGTTTCAGAATAGGTCATTGTTTGCATGAGTGTGGCGGCGGCTGGATAACGCGCGTCGAGGCTAAGTGACTGAAATGTCTTGGTAAGGAATGAATTCAGCCTAGCTTAAATATGAGCGATTCAAGATGGGCTAGATGGGGTCAAGATCAGGTTATTTTGAGGTCAGTTGGGTTATGTATGTATGCATCTAAGTATCTAAGTATCTAAGTGTGTAAGTGTGTAAGTGTGTAAGTGTGTGATTGATATGCCGAGTGCTTTGTGTGTATATTTTTTGTTCTTGCTTGCTTGCTTGTTTGTTGGATTGGGCTTCAAACTTCCCTAGGTAAGTAGTTATGGATCGATGGCATCAGGTGGAGAGACAGGGGTCCATATAGAAACGAGTTGAGCGCGCGGCTATACACACAGTTAGAAGCGCTGTTATGGATACCAAAGGCTGGGCTGGGTCCCTGATAGACTTGGTGTATGTGTACGGATATAGCAGTCTACCTTAGGTAATTAGTTAGTTCGTTGTATGATTCACGAATTCAAGAACAATAGCATTCAGACGGATAATCAATATATTACAATAGGGAATTCCAGCAGAATGCACGACTCAGCTGAGCGTGAATGTTTCTGTTTCGTCGTCAGCTGTTTCTCATCCCATCTGAAAGCCCTCCATTCATACTGACTAACCCCCCCTGCCACACACACTCACTCACTCCACTGTCAGATAGCGTGCTCTCTAGTGGATGCAAACCCCTGAACCCGCTCGTCTACTCAACATGGACCTATCACAGGCCTCGATTATCCATCTCCCTGCCTGAACCGGCCATCTCCAGGCACGCCAAGCCGTATATGGTTCCGCTAAGCTTTTTCTCCGTTTGAGTGATTGGCCTTGGCCCTTTCTGAATCGGAACTGTCAAGCTACGCATCAGAGCCTCTGGACAAAAGTGGTTGTGGGAGATTCTATTGGTAGCACTCTATTATATGAGAGTCCTGACTTTGTTCAAGGGCCCTCCCCCCCCCTTGGCTATTGTTTCGGAATCTTTTAGCATGCACAGCACGAGCACTAGCACTAGCATCCATCTGATCTCTATCCCTATCCCCATCCCGTAGAGCATGAACTGATGGAAGCAAGTAGCAAGCAAGCAAGCAACACAGCGCCCAAACGAGACAAGGGGTGGGAGAGTAACAAAGAAACATGGCTAGTCTTGTTTCTCAAAATAGCTTGGCGTTCAAAAGGAGAGGCTGTAAGACATTCCCGGCCCATATTCAGAGACATAAACTTATACATAGCTCCCGCATTCCCTCCTCTCCTTGGAAGCCCTTTCTTTTACTAGACCGTAACCAACCTCACTCTTTTCTTGTTCTCTTTCTCTTTCTCTTTCTCTGTCTCTGTCTCTCTCTCTGTCTTTGTACTTTCCCTCGCCCTGGCTTCTTCCGTCTTCAGTGTCTGGTTACTCTGAGGCTGAGCTGTTCTTGGAAACTTAGAGAAGACACATCCACTCCTTGACTTCTTTCTTGGCTGCATTCGTCGCCATCACCGTTCAATCCTTTCGGTAGCTGGCTGACCGTCCTTGTTTTATCATTCTCTTTCCATCCACTCTCTTTTTTTTTTCTCTCTTTCTGTGCCTCGCCTTGGTTTTGTTGCTGTTTTCCTATTGACTAGGAGCAGTAAGAATATCGCTGGACTACCTACCTCCCTCCTTGGCAGCGTCAGTGTCAGAGCTATTGTCACTCACTTCAATAGCCTCCCCCTCCAGCCCTCCCTCCACTTTTGGCTGGGGATTCCCTCATTCAGACAATAGGTGATGAATGGTAGTTCACGGATCTATTGTTATATATCGTTTGTTCATTGCACTCGACCTTCTCAAGGCATCAGCCTCGCTCTGATACAACCCACCACCCGGCATAAATCATCTGTATCTGTGAACGACTTCATCGCATTCTCTCCTTCACACTCAAAAAAAAACTTCAGCTTCAAATCAGAATCGATCTTGCGAATAGTTTAACGAGAAAGAACACAACACAACTCTTCTCGTCTTTCTTTTACTCCGAAGACTCGCCCCCCCCCCCCCTCTTAGTTAGAAGCAATGCATTCCTCCATCCTCGCGCTGGGCCTCACGGCCTTGTTCAATGGCGCCTTTGCACAGAACAACTCCTACTCTCAGTACTCCCTCAAGACCACATACGACTCTTCCAACTTTTTCGAAGCCTTTGAATTCTTCAACGAGAAGGATCCTACAAACGGCTTTGTTGACTACGTCGATGCCGACGCCGCCAACTCTGAGGGTTTGGCTGGCTATGTCGATGGTGCTGTCTACATGGGTGTAGACTACCAGACAAAGAACCCCTCCAACGGCCGGAGGTCCGTCCGTGTCACCTCTCACGACGCTTTCACTCACGGTCTCTTCATCGCCGATATTGCCCATATGCCTGGCAGCATCCCCGGTGTCTGGCCCGCATACTGGATGTTCGGCCCCAACTGGCCAACCTCTGGCGAGATTGATATCCTCGAGGGCGTCAACACTCAGACCGAGAACAAGATCAGTCTCCACACTGGACCTGGCTGCAGCATCACCAATGGTGGCACCACTCAGGGCACGACCCTCGAGTCCGAGAACTGCGATTCTGCTGGTGCCTCCGCCGGCTGTGGCCAGAACACCTCAGACAACCAGAACTACGGCGATGGCTTCAATGACATCGGCGGCGGAGTCTACGCCACTGAGTGGACATCCGACCACATTGCTGTATGGTTCTTCCACCGTGGTCGCATCCCGCAAGATATCCAGTCCGGTAACCCCACCCCTTCATCCTGGGGTCCTCCCGCTGCCAAATTCAACGGCGGTCAAGGCTGCAACATCGACGATCACTTCAAGGAGAACAACATC
Organism: Fusarium mundagurra; assembly: GCA_013396205.1. Taxonomy (NCBI): domain Eukaryota; kingdom Fungi; phylum Ascomycota; class Sordariomycetes; order Hypocreales; family Nectriaceae; genus Fusarium; species Fusarium mundagurra. The sequence continues at coordinate 64,460 of JAAOAN010000266.1, read as the reverse complement.
GTCTTTGATACCACTTTCTGTGGTGATTGGGCTGGCTCTCCTGATGTCTGGGGCAAGAACCCAGAGACCTCGTCTTTGGGAGACTGCAAGGACTATGTTGCCAACAACCCTGCCGACTTCAAGAACGCCTACTGGCTTGTAAACAGTATCAAGGTCTACGTCCAGGGAGGCTCGTATGGTGGTGGTGGTGGTAACGGAACCACGGGTGGTGGCAACTCTGGCAGCGGTAACAGCGGTAGTGGTAACAGTGGTAACGGCAACTCAGGAAACGGAAATTCTGGTAACGGTAACTCCGGTAACGGCAACTCTGGCAATGGCAACTCTGGTAATGGCAACTCCGGTAACGGAAACTCGGGCAACGGAAACAGTGGTAACGGCCAGAGCGGAAACGGCGATGGCCAGACCAACCCACCCAGCAGTACTCAGCCAGGACAAGACACCCAGAACGGTCAGCAAGGTCAGAACGGTGATGGATACTCCCCTGACAGTCAACAAGGCCAAGGCGGTGGCTACAGCACTGGCCAAAGTTACGACAATGGCCAATACCATGGCCCCGGAGCCTACAAGACCAGCAAGTCCCAATCAAGCGGCACCACAAGCTGGGACGGAAACGGTTGGCGAGTCGGGTCCAAGCGATCCATCATTTCGAAGCGATATCTTGCATGAGCAGGTCGAGCTTCTATTCTTTACAAACATATGAGATACCCCCCAGACACAACAAGGAAATACATAGGTCGGCGGTGGCGGCTGTTTTTACATGACATTTTCAACAGATATTGAACATCTGTCAAAGCATTTTCGATTCTAGATTTCTCATGTCAGCCTTTACTCTTCTCAGTACATACATAGACTATATATAGTCATCTCTTGGCTACAAGTGGTTGATGACCATGCGAGCATATGAAGTATTTAGCAATGCAAGTCTTATGAGTCTACTTTGGGTGTTCTCTGTAGTGTGATTGCAGTTTTGAGAAGGGGAATGTTGATGATGTTGAAAGGCGTTGAAAGGCGTTGAGAATGCCCCTGTTTCTTAGTCATATTGATCGACCTTGGCGGTGTTGGGGATGGATACACCAAACCCGATATGGTCAGATTTTTACATACCTCTTCTTGTCATTGGCATAATGAATGTGCCTGTAGACATGACTTTGATCTACTCACATCATGTTAGGAATAACATTGAATATTCCATGACATATCAGTAGGATTGAATAAGCAGTTATCACGTTGTTCAATACTCGTTATCCTCACTTGGGTTGATCATAACTAACCGTTATGCTAACTCAACATGGCATTCGTTGGATGCACGCTCATACTCGAAGCGGGTCTAATAACCAACAGTTACGGCTGATTATTAAACTGTCGGACAATTTGATAATTCTCCCAGGAACTCACGATAATTCAGTCTCATTAGATAGTCGTTGTTCTCAACAGTTTTGTTGCTGCTGCTGTTGTTGTTTGTGATTTAAAACAGAGGTCTCCATCCATCCATCCATCCATCCATCCATCAAACAATTCAATTAAGCTCTCTCTTCATCACAGTACAACTCCCTCCCTATCAAACCACAATGGAGTCTTTTCTCGGACTTGATCTCACAAGGAACTATTCCTTCTTCACAGTACGGCCCTTTTCCCCTCGTGGCCAACAACATCTCGTCTTAATGCTTCTTATAGGTCCCAGCTGCATTCTTCATCATCACGTTCCCTCACGCCTACACCATCACCACAGGTGCCAAAGGGACCTACGACAACTGTAACCCTCGCTCTCACAAGGACAGAATAGCCAATTGCCAGACTCTTGATAAATCTGTAAGTTTGGTTGCCCGGTTGTCCACGACTCCCACTAACGATCCCAGCATAAACAATTCCTCCTCCGCGCAAAAGCTGCCACAGAAAACGGCCTCGAAACTATCGGTTGCTATGCCGCAGGTATCTTGGCCGCAAATTTCGCTGCCGTACCAGCGCCAACCATCAATATCCTCGGTCTAGGCTATGTTGTGAGCCGTCTCCTGTACAACATCGCTTACCTGTGGTTGCAGGATATTCCCCGACTATCACGGGTACGCAGTTTAGTTTGGGTAACCAGCATCGGAGTTATTATGTCGTTGTGGGTGAAGGCTGGAAACAAGATGCTATCCATGTAAAAAAGAGAGCCACCTGAGGGCCGGTGTATACCTAAATAGGTACCTAGTCACCAGAGACTGTTCTGTTGGCTTTCAGTCTTCCCAATTACAACATTCCCGCCTGGTCTCACACTTCTCGGCCATTTCATTCGCCTTGTGGAATTCTTTGCCTCGGGTATAGTAGGTGCAAATCGCATCTGCCGATTCCATAAGCGGCTTCTCGCTTACTGCACTTGCTCTCTGTTGTTCTAGTCCATATGAAACCCAGCCGCAGTATCATGTGAGTGTTATATACCATCATCTGCAACGCAAACAAGTACGTGTTGGTCGAATCGAGTACAGGGAAGCCTTCTCGAATGTATCACTTGTTTGACCATGGTTCTCTATAAAGAATCTCTCTTCTCGTGGAAACTTAGACAACAGAAAGTCTTGACCCAAAATCGACACAGAAGCTTCACAACTTTCGAAATGTTTGCCATCAACTATCTCGTCTTACTCTTCGCCTCCTCAGCCCTAGCCCTCCCTCACAACCCAGAGGCTTGCGACACAGATGCCCCTGCCGTCACAGCTGCTCCCAAAGAGTCGTTCGACTGTGACTACAGCTACTGTGGTGAGGATGACGATGTCTTGTGGTGCTTTCACTTCATCCCTTTCACCACCATCAATCCTACCCTTGGTCCTCTTCCTGGCGAGACAAGGGTCTCTATCGGCATGTGCGGTCCCAAGTCAGCGGACCCGAGCCCAATGGACTGATTTCGGGGCGTAGGCTCTGCTAGGGATTGTGTACGTCATGGTGGTGGATGGGCAGGCTTGGGTATTGGAGCGATGTATATCAGATGAAGACAAGCTGAGGAACGAATGTGATGTCTTGATCTAAGCTTAAACATGAAACTGTGGTTCTAACATCCAACCTATAGCCCAGCATTATACCTAGGGCTTCTAGCATTAGGTACTTATCAAATTAACTAAAAGAAAATCGGTATTCCATTCCTCCATATGCTCCTAGCCTTAGTAAATAGAGCCAAATGCCAATCCAGGTGCCTTACCCTACGCCTTCCCATGCTTCGTTCAAGGGAGTGTACCTCTCTGTCTGCCTGCCTGCCTGCCTGCCTGTGAATGAGTGTGTGAATTGATGCTCTTAGTGCATTTCGGCGCCTCCGAAACTCTTGTGTCGTGTCAGTGTGGCCCGGGCCTGGGTTGCTCTGGGAAGCTGGTCTTTGGTAGACTTGCGCCTGCTGAGAGGTCGGCGTTCTGGGGCCTCTTCTGTCCCACTCCGACCCTGTTCGGCTTCGATCATAGCATCAGCTGGCATAGAAGCATCATCCTTGATCTTGGCAACGAAAAATGATGCGATCAGGACACAAGCTCCACCAAGAGCGAACACAATAGAAATACTGTGGTCTCCCGGTGTGCCTCTGGGCTTCTGCCAGAGCTTGAAGATGATACTGGAACCAACAGTAGCAATGATTTGAGGTGCCGCAATCGCCATGTTGTGGATGCCGAGGATCACTCCAGCCTGATCGATTTCTTCCTCCTCGTCATCTGCGGTACCGTCATTGTTTGCTCTGGTGGCCGCCAATCGTATCTTTTGAGCTCGTATCAGGGCATCTCTCCGGCTGATCTCGGCACTGATGATGGCCCATGGAGCCCACAATGTCATCGCCCAGGTGATACCAACAAGGCCAACAAGCACGGTGGCCGCCTTTACGGTCCGGACGAACAGCGTAGCGAACATGCACCCAGCAAAAAGAAGGAGGGACAGAAACCAAGCACGCTTGAGAGTCAGGCCCGGAATGGCCAGCTTGTCTAACCACGAGGGCTTCTCATCCTCATCCGAGTCATAGTAGCTTGCAGGGCTCTCCCCGGGAATACCGGTGACTGGCTGGCTATCGTATGTTGGCGCAATGAAAAATGGAAGGAATACATTTGTGAGTAAGCTCACGATCGAGTTGATGAGAAGTGCAAAGGTACCAATGCGGGTCGCTTGCTCATACAGTTTGTTGAGCTGTTCCGGAGACATATGGGGATTCGCTTGGAGGTATGGCTCGACGTAGATCTCTCCGATATAAGAGGAAGTATAGAACAACAAAGGGAAGAAGCCGACCCAGGCGCAGAACTGGACCTCGCATACCCTCTTGATCTGAGGCGGGAGGCGTTTGATCGACTTGAAAATAGTGAAGAAGAAGGAGAAAACGCCTTGTTGTTCTTTTTTGGCCGGGCTGTCAAGTCGGGGATCCCTCTCCTTGATGAGGGCGGTGCTCACGAACACGGTCAAGGCAAGGGCAAAACATGCAATGGCACAGAGGATCTGGAATTGCGTCTTCCCAAGGAAGCCAAGATGACGGGTCAAGTCGACATATCCAGCAATGTATCCAACGATGTTACCAAATCCGGTGATCCGACTGGCCATGGCATTGGCAGACTCTTGCTGGTGAGCTGGCGCACAGTCGACGATGAATGCACGAATGGACGCCTGGACAGTGTTGATGGCGAAATCGAGCACGTAAACGCCGATGACTGCGACCACAATAGTTGTTGTTTTCACATCTTTAGACTCTGGGTCAAAGCCCAGGAGTCCAGCAGTACCACCGACAATCTCTTTGGCCCAGGCAAGAAACAAGAGGGAAAGGATGGTGGCAATGGATCCCCCGATCATGAACGGTTTTCTCTTACCCATGGGCAGACGGCAATTGTCGCTCAGCATACCCACATACGGCTGAACAAGGGTGCCGGTCAAGGGTCCAGCAATCCAGACGAGAGCCATGAGAGATTTGCTCAAGCCAAGAGATAGAAGATATGGTGATCCGTTTGAAAGCTCAACAGACCATGCGATCTGGAGACCACCAATGCTGATGGTCAATATGAGCAAATACCATATGCTCTTTGTGACCTGTGAATCGTCCGCTTCCCCATGGACATTGTTGGCGTCATTGTTTAGCAGAGGTGATTGTTCGTCGTAGCCTTGTGTGTTGGCGCCTCGAGCGATAGACTGACTGCCGCCGGTTCTTCGTGGATTGGAGGATGAGGGAGAGGCTGGTAACCCACCACCCCCAGTGTCTTCCGCGCCCATCACAGCGGTGTTCGACAGGAAGTTATTGTAACAGGCTTGACAATCTGGAATCTGGAGGAGACGCTCGATGCTTTAAGGCTGTTGCTATCTAGCTGCCGTAGGAAAGAATCCGGATGCGGGGAGGGTATAAAATGCGAACTCAGGCAATTACAACACGGCAGTTGTGTTGCTAAGAACAGACGAAGACGGTGACAGGGGCTGTATCCGTTCGCGACCTGGATATCTGCGAATGGTCATCACAAGCAAGCAAGATAAAGGCGCTGAGGAGCCGATCTCATGCAGACACGAGACAAAGTGACGAAAAGCAAATAAGGAAAACGGTGGACTTGAGAAGATAGTTAGTTAGTCGAGGTACTTTGGTGAGTTACCTTGGGCCGGGCTGGCTGGATCAATAAATGTCCGTTGAATATGAAACTATCATGTGGTCAAATCAAAAACTCACGCGACCGAAGCTGCGCCTGTCGTAGGCAGGCCTCAGAGTCAGGAATCGGGCGTGGCAGGTAAAGACAGGTCGGTGTACCGTGCTGTCAGAGTGAGGAAGAGGTGCGTCACTGGGCCCGCCTCCAATAGATCGTGACGTTGATCATCATATTTACTGATGGAGGCCCCCGTTCCTGATTCGAATCACTGTCTGGGGCTTGCAGCGCGCTATGTCATTGGTCACGGCACATGTCCAGGTGGCACTGACCACTGACGTCCCCTGTAGCTGCCGCATCCGCTGGTGCTTCTTCTGTGGAACTTACCCTGTATGTAGATTTCACTGCATCAAAAATGACGGATAATATCAAAGACATGCAGCAATATGAGTACGTCGAGGACCTTCTTGTCCGTGTCTCGAACTAATATTCACTGCACGTGGTGATGGGACGCTCAGAGTCGAAGCGGTCAGTAGGACATTTCTCTTGAACTGAGCCTAATAAGTCAGATGTGTGTAACCCAGCAGCTTTCAACTGCGCTTAGGATAATGTATGACGACGTCGGATCAGAAAAAATACCTGTAAATCACGATGGTCTTCTCTACTAGCTCCCGACACAAGTGGTCCTCTTACCAAGAGCCTCAACAGACGTTATCGAGTAGCTTTGTGCTAATGCTCCGTAGGTATCTTATCGTACATCCATACCTACCAATCTTAGCAAATCGGTTTTTTGTCGTAATCGAACTTTTCGGCAGGATGTTGCACTGGATCTGATATACACATCAATAAATCAGAGATGCCTTAGGCTATTGTTTACGAGCAACAGGAGCTCAGCAAAAGCAAACCCTGAAAATGCCCCCATGTCACTGAGAACAGCGACAACCACCATGATGCAACCAGATATTTCCAGATGTGCTGCTCACGATATCTTCCCCCATGTATGCATGTCAAGACAAGAACAACAAGCAGGAATCACGTCGCCACAGGACGGAGTTACGCCGAACAAATTCGAAGCGAGAAGTGGACCAGAGGGGGGATAAGACTTGGCGAGATTCAAAGATGGTCCACCAAGATAACCATCAGCGAATAGCACCGGCTTCACCTGAACCTGGACGGTTGTCGACGGGTTCAATTGACAAGGTTGATGTTATACCCACACGCCAAGGCCAGGCGTTGTTATCTCTTCAACTTATCATCGCCAACTCCGGTGGCCAAGAAGTGAACTTACGAGAAGGAAAAGGATAGAGAGAAAAACACAAAAAGGTTGCTCAGAGGTAAGCCAAGTACAGTATAGCCGCCTCAATGAAAACCTCTCCGCCAACCACCAAGAGAAGCTGCCATGCTAGGGGAGGAAAGAAAACTAAGGACCTTGACCCTAAGTGATAAAAAAAATATTCAGGTAACTTAGCCTAAATTTAGGTGACTATTTGCTGACTTTATTTTGACACACTGTATCAAGGTTTGGTGTTTTCTTGCCCCCAGAGGCCATGTTCGATAAGCTGAACCTTGAAGTAATTATCCGCGCTCCTAACGGGACGCCAAGTCCGGCGCCGAGAGCGGGTGGCGAATGAGACATGCTGTGGGCTGCAACGGGAGCCAACGGGAACGGCGATAGTTGAGTGCCTTGAGGTTAGAGGTCAAGGCCGTGACAAACACCGGTCCGGTCTCTGCCGAATTCCGTCCTGCCCTGCCCGTAATGGTTGCAGAAACGGAAGAAGCAAACAGTGGGAAAACTCCACCTGCCAGCCAGGGAGATTCATTCTTTGACTTGCCGGTGTATTAGCAGCCCTGCAAAGTTGACAGTTGCAAACTCTGCTGACGGCGGCTCCAACGGCTCCAACTGTCGCGCGACTGGCTACCAAAGATAGATGAGGAGTTGGCTGACCTCGTTCACAAGGTATTAACCGAGCAAGGGCCGATTCCCCAGTACGTAATTCGCATCAGGTGGTTCGAGCGTGAAGAAGGATCTCCGTGCAAGGATAATGTGCGTCAACGTGCTCAGTCTTGGCAGAGTGTGGCATTCATCAGAGACTTCATCAGACTGCAGATTGCTCGGTGCCTGGAAGTGGAAGCAAGCCGCTGAATTGGATGTCACTATGTGCCCGAGAACCGTGGCCTTAATCTCAGAAACCTGAACCCAGCACTTTAGAAGTTCATAACGGAGTTCAACGGACTCAGCTCGGCGTTACCTTCCTTCACACAACGACGCTACCTGATGACTTGCCACGCAGAGTCTAGCCTGTCGGTCTGTTCACGACCCCGTCTGAACCCCAAGAACCCCCAACAATGCTAGTGGGCGAATGGGGCATAAAGTGGATGGCATTGTGCTGTGCGGGGGCTCTCCACGGCTCGACTTTGTCGCCGACCCCGTGTTTTTAGATTCAAGTTGGAGTCTAAATGAGGTGCTGGTGGTGTCGAAAACGGCCAATGCTACACCATGCATGAGGCCCGTTGCTGTGCTGCGGGAATCGATATCCAGATGAAAAGTTTGTTTTTAGAGGCACCGACGTATGAGACAGGTATTATTAACGGCTGATACACGAGGCGCCTCATGATTCACCTAACTCCTTAAGGCCATGTTTCCGCTGACTTCCACATCGACTACCGGACACATTCGGCTATGGTTGTTAATTACTGGTATGTATGTACTCCGTATATTCTGGTGAAATGGAAGAAACAAGGCGCGCTATTGGATCCAGTTTCTGTCAGCCAAGCCCTGGGCCAGTCGACATGCACGAAACTCTGGTGCCTGCAATCGTAATCTCACTTGAGCACCCTTGTCACTGTCAGAGCGATCATAGAAATGATCACCGGCTAAAAGCCAAGATGCAGGAAACAACCTTTCGCCCTCCTGCGGCCTGCCCCTTTGAGGCTGATAGTTTACCAATAACTAGTGGCGTAGGTGGTGTAGCCTCAACGTCTGCAACTCCTGGATCTACAATGTTGCTAAAAACCCACCACGACATGGTCAACCGTGAGAGGGTTGCGAGGCAGCTAGGGGAGGAAAGAAAACTCAGGACCTTGACCTAAGGGATAAAAATATTCAGGAAAATTTAGCCTATGTTTAGGGGACTCTTTACTAAGTTTATTTTGACACCCTATATCAAGGTTCGGTGTTTTCTTGCCTCTTGACGGGCAGCAATGTACTCTTTGAACCAAAATCAACTCCCCGGCCCGACATTACAGGGTTTCTCCATACAGTTGTTCTGGCCAACACTGACCTCATTGAGGGTCTGACCCCGTATAAGCCGCCGACTCCTCCGCTATTCTCCGCTCCCGACACCCTCTTGAGCTAATCACAGTGCGGCGTCTTCATTTCCAGGGGCTACCAGACCCAGAGGAATCCAAAGGACGCCCCAATGTACCACTTGTACCCGGGGACCAGGGACCCCAAGGCGGTTCCACCTCCACAACCAAGCCCAGGTTTTCCAAGGCGCCGCGGGACAGGAGGACGCAGTGGATGGATACACGCCGAAACGACCGAAGGCTTTGAGGGGTTTTCCTATCTCCAGTCTCCAGGGATTCCCTTTAAATGTCCTGGCTGCTGCACTTGTCTCGGTCTATCCATTTATGATAAACAATCGCCCATACCATCTCTAACAATTCCCAAAGTTGAGGATCCTGTCAATCCCAAGCTCATTGCCTCGATCATAACAACTCAACAACAACATACACTTATCATCGAGCTTACACCTTTCTCTATAACAACACGAGACACCCTGCTTCACAGCCCACCACAACACGCTATCCACAATGGCCATCCGAGAGCACTTCCGCCGCGCTGTGCGCTCCGACGCTTCAAGCACAAATATCGTCGACGCCGACACCCCAGGAAAGATCACAGCTACCATGACCAAGTCCAGCCAGAACAGTGACAAGTCCGACTCATCATCAAAATCATCACTCGTCAACAAGCTGTCCCGTACCTGGACGTGGGGGTCTAAGGACAAGGATGCCACCAAGGAGCGCAAGACCAAGAACAAGAAGGGAAAGAAGATCACCCACCCTAGCGAGAAGCCAATGACCGCACAGAATCTCCAGCACCAGGAGATGCTCTCTCACTTCGACTTTACCTTTGGCGCCTCTTGTCCTGAACAAATCGAGGAGGACAATTTCATTGGCATCAGCCCTTGCTGCACCAGAGCCCCCAGCGTTGTTGACTTCTCACTGGAACGCGACAGCGAAAGCGATGATCAGACATCTTCCTCGTCTTCCTCCGTCAAATCATCGTAGTCCGTTTCCTGAAATGGCAAGGTCAGTGATAATGGATGGGCGGGCATGCGGGCTCGCCGATTGCCATAGCGGCGAATCTTGGAAGAGTTCTAGAACACCACTTTCAACGCCTGCCGCCCTAAGCCCGCAATGTTACTGAGGCACACCAAATCAGGTGCCTCCCTTGGAAGATCCTCGCCTTGGGCGTTGCATTTTATCCGTCCGTCATCTTGTCACGACTCTGGAAGCCGTCTCTGTTCACGACCATATCACCGATTGGGTGATGCAACCATCTCAAAGATCAGCCCCTGTTCCCACCCAAACAGGAATAACAGCTGACGATCCGAGCAACACCACCTCAGAACTTCCCTTTAATCATTGCATTAGAGCATAACAACAAAAGACACCAAAACAAAAGCAGTGCGCATTGGCTGTCTTTCTCATCGTCTTCTCCTGACGACGGTGTCTCGGGCACCGAAGGAAAACCGCATGAAATGATTTGAAACGCCACGACATGTGTGGTTTGGAATATAGCATATTGGATTTAGCGACTGTCTTGGGGAGTTTTGCATATCATTTTGGTCATGCACCGGGGCAAATAGACCAAAAGGCGTTGGATTGAATAGACCAATAAAAGTCTACTTGTTTTACAATCAAACATCTTCTCCTACTTACTTGATTTGAGGTTAAACTTCAACGGCTGCTTTTAATAGGGCCAGTTTATTACTAACTTGCAGTCAATAGTCGGCCAGGAATCCCTGAGTTGGCACAACAATCAGGTCCATTAGTAGTTAATGTATAACGACTAATACAACATCGATTGCGATATTGTTGTATTAAATTGTCTCAGAAAGAGTGTTTATGTCACAACTGCGCTGCTTTCAATGCGGCCTATACGTTATCCATAGTCAAATAGGCTTTATTCCAGCTAGAATAAAGAGCAGCTCCTTTTAATGTAACACAGGATGTTTCTGACAGTTCACCTGACATAAAGAACCCATATATTGACTACCAGGCACCAGAACAACCATATAACAAAGAATGGAACTCACTTACACGTTAAGTAAGCATATGCCTAGTACTCATCTAGATACAAAAGAGTTGATGCATAACTTAACAGCGGGAATTCGATCCATGTGACACAGAGTAAACCATGGATATATATACTAACATACATACTGTCGGTACACCAATGTACTGCAACTCCAGCTCCATATCATCGTCGTTATCATCATTTATGTATCTGCGCTTACCCGCCAATGTAGCTGCCGCTTGTTTGCGCTGCGTTATTGGCATCTCACCAAGCTCGAACAGCTACCTAGGTACCTTAGGTAAGTTAGGTACTAAACACCTCTGCTTTCGCCTCTATGTGGTCTCAAATCATTTGACGTTCCACCAAAGTTGGTACCTGCCATTGACTCGGGTCAGTAACTTTCCTGCCCGTTCCATGTCAAGGCAGCACCCCAAAGGTACCTGGTAGTAGGTTGATGTGAGGTAAGTACACGCGCGGGCGGGAAGGCAGATTTTGACACTGCGCGCAAGCTCCTGCTGCAAAGACCACAATGTACCTCCACTGTGATTGACCCCATCCATCAATAGATTTCCGTCCCAACATTGAATTAGCTTAGTAACTTAGGCAATGCCTGAGTTAAGGTACTGAATCAATAGGGTGCCCTGGTAGGCGAGCTCCTTCACTCGAAAGGATTCTCTTCGCTTGCTGCATGATCTTCTCAACACCATCACCTTTCCCTGACTTTCTATCTCACACCAACATTGAAAACAACCGTCGTCGCTTTCAGGTGTATCGCGTTTCCTTACTGTCGTCGCCATGTCGAGCAAGTCTTGGTATGCTCTCAAGTCAAAGGCCGTACATACGCGGTATGGCTTGACCAAGAACATTCAAGTCCTCCTTCAGGGTTTGGAAAGCTTTCACGCCGGAGTTATCGACGCCAGAGAGCTGGGAAGCATGGTCCGTCTGAGTCCTCGCCGCAGAGAATCAGTTGCTGCAACAATAGCCAAGTGCGCGCGCATGATCAACAAGGACCCCCAAGAGTCCAAGACCTGTGTCGACATCATTGAGATGTGCACCGAGATCCTCGAAATTGCCGGTAAGTAATTTCCTAGCATCTGGCCTACCGTTCCCAAGAAAGCAGCGAGTGACTTCCTGAACTAGACCGACCACCGCCCATCGAGGGTTTTCCTTTCATGAGACTACCTGCAGAGATCCGAGAGTATATTGTCGACTTGATGGTTGATACCGTCTTCAAATCGAAGGGTATCAAACCCAGTTCACGAAAAGTGAGCTGCAACTGTCCACAGCTGGAACGTGAATTCGGGCCTTTCCACACTCCTCAGATGAAGGCTTTGCCATCTATCTTGGGTCCAGCACTCAACCACGAATTCTTTCGCATCTTCTTTCGGAAGAAGGCTGTCCGTTTCCGCTGCTGCTGCGAACTTTTGTATCATCTCGACAGCAATCCCCTGCTTGTGCAGAATGTCCGTGACATCAAGGTCCACTGGTGCGGACCCAAGTCGGCAAAAACTTTCAAAAAGCTTGCAGAATGTGATAAGCTCGAGGGTCTGACCATCAGCATCTCGAAATCCACACTTGCCAACCTCAGTCCACGAGCCGATCTGATGAAGCAATTCTTCCCGCTATCCTATCGCCATGTCAGGATCACCGACATTCTGGGATTGGACGAGATTTTGACCATTCGGGGCCTCAAAGAGGTGTCAGTCACCCACCTTCAAACAAGGAGCACCAACCTCACCGCTGAGACTGACAGAGCGAATCTCTCAGAAATGCTTGCTCATCAACTCAAGAAAGAAAAGGTTTGTTTTTCCTGACTGACAGAATCCGTTTAATGCTGATGCCCGTAGGGTTACGACCCGCTTGACGATTTCTAGGTGGTCAGAAAGGAGTCATGGAAGCTGAGAATTTGCGAGAACAATGACACCCAACTACATGTGCAGAACAGGAAATAACTTGGCCCGAGTTTGGAGCAAGGCGTAAGGAATAGACATACTAATGCTTGTCCTCATGGACAGATTGATTTGACAGGCTAAGCATAGAAGGATGCGTGCTGGTACACAAATGCACGGGAATAGATAGATTAATTACTAATCTAGGGCATGTAACAACTGTCAAATTACGGAAGACTCCATTTGGTGAAAACACTAAAGACTCCGTACTCAAAAAACGTTGCGATATTGGTCTTGTCTTGTACCAGCACGAAGGTGAGGTATCCGGCTCAAGATCAGCTGGCGAGCTGGGCTGACCGAGCGATGGAAAAAGACGGGCAAAGTACGGATGTTGGGCTGCACAAGTTGACAGCATATGATGAGCAAAGTCCTACCTGGTCAGATGATTGAAGCCATTCATATTGGAGCCATACGCAGACTCTAGGTGCTTCTCAAAGTACACTGATTCGCAGTGGTTCTGAGCGTTGAACCTGGATAAAAATCATATCTGGCAGTACAAAAAGACTTCGAGTTCAAAATTGGATGATGAGTCAGGGAGACCGAGACCCAAGCTCTGAATCAGATAGCTCACGTGACTTGCTATGGCCACGGATCAACTACCATCCGCAATCACTTGCCCTAGTACCCACCCACAGCCTTTTTTCTTAAGCGAGGGCAACTCAGTCTTCTATCTTCTACACCCGATCATCGAATTCAACGAGCATACGGCAACTGCCCGGTAGAAGTTGCCCATCATGTCGCTCGTCTCGGGAGAGAAGTCGAACTTCCAGTTCGTAAGTGATACTCTCCAGCATCATTTCATCGATATCGAATTCGACACGTTGCGCTCGAATGCGCTCGTGCCATCCTGTTCAGCGTTGTGCGCATTGAAATCGATGATGAGGCATGAAACCCGAAAGAACAAGACATTAACGATAGACAGATTCTCCGTCTTCTCAACACCAATGTTGACGGAAAGCAAAAGGTTATGTACGCCTTGACCAAGATCAAGGGTGTCGGTCGCCGATACTCCAACTTGGTCTGCAAGAAGGCAGATGTCGATCTGAACAAGCGGTACGCGAGTTTTCATACCTACGAGATGCACAAAATATACTGACAATAAGTCATAGCGCTGGTGAGCTCACCTCTGAAGAGCTCGAGCGAATCGTCACCATCCTCCAAAACCCCACCCAGTACAAGATCCCCACGTGGTTCATCAACCGACAGCGCGATATCGTCGATGGCAAGGACTCCCACATTCTTGCCAACGGTGTCGACTCAAAGCTCCGTGAGGATCTCGAGCGCCTCAAGAAGATCCGCGCCCACCGTGGTCTCCGACACTACTGGGGTCTCCGTGTCCGCGGTCAGCACACCAAGACCACTGGTCGCCGTGGCAGGACCGTCGGTGTCTCCAAGAAGAAGGGTGGTTAAACTTTTTATGGGTGTTGGTTATGGGTGGACAGGCGTGACGGCTGGTTTCTCCATCTTTCTGAGCATTTTGAGAGGTTTGCTTTCTGGCATATGCAGCCAAAGCAAGGGCTGTACTCTAGATCAGAGTCACGAATCAAAAGTATTCAAGTAAAGATGTTCTATGAGGGAGCAGGAAGCGTCCATGCTACAAACATGTGAAGTTTATGGTTTTACGAAGTCAACGACAGGGTAAGCCGGGGGCAACATGGCTATCGCTACGGAAAGAAAAGGATACTGTATGGTTCTAGGCAAGGGTATCATGGTTTTTCTTTTGACAGCTTAAATGTGTTTGTTACTCAATCCTCGTGCGTGACAGCCATATCCAAAACCTCAACTCTTCCCTGTCCCTTGGTCTCATTGCCAATAAAGTCGGACAGGGGCTTAAAGGCTCCGGGTTCTACAAAGCCTACCACTTCCCATTCCGAACCAACGACATCTTGACTCTCGACTTGCTCAACGTAACTGAGGATCTTATCCTTGACTGTCCCCACCGCCTTTTGCTCGCCGTCTTCTTCCTTGTTGCCTCCCTTGGCTCCTTTCACGGCTTGCTTGAGGACGTTGGTGGTACAGGCGATACGAAGTCTCATGCGTGCCCTCGCCACTGGAATGGGCTGATGAGCGATGAGGGCTTTCATAGCTTCAAGAGCCTGGCTCTTTGCGCTCTTGGTCGTGCTAACCCCCGTCCAGCTGTGCTGGGCCCTGGGCTTAGCTTCGCCCGCTTCTCCAGTCGCAGGTGTTCCAGTAGCACTTCCGGCAGCGCTCTTGTCTGGTGTCGCGGTGTGAGCCTGTGAGCTGAGCATGTCGAGAGCCTTCTCGATCATGCCAGAAGTGTAGACGCGCTTGGTTCTCGGATCCACCAGTTTGCTAGCGACTATGCTGACAACTTCGTTGTGCACCCGCTCTGTCTGCGCCGCGCGCTCTTTCTCGCCGACTTGCATCTCGCCCTTTTTCAAAATCTCGAGGATGATGTCGTCGGTAGACTTGCCCTTGCCAAAGGCCTTGTCGAGATCCTCACGAGGCGCTGTTTGCCCCTTGGACACGTTGAGGAAGACGTTTGGGATCTGGAGAACATTATCGAGATCTGTCTCAATCCCAGATCGCCACTCGAGGACCTTGTTCTTGTAGCAGGCGAGCTCAAAGCGTTTCTTTCCCTTCTTGAGGCGTACGAGGGAGACGTTTGTGAGCTTGATTTGGTTGGATGGTTGTTGGATCTGGCGAGACATGATAGGCGATTTATTTATGAGATGGAATAGTTTAGAAAGGGGAGACAGAGGACGCTGCGTTGAGTTGCTGAGACTTGGGTAGAAATGAGGTAGTTAATAAAGACAGTACCTTAGGTAGGCACTTTCACCTTCTCTACAAGAACTTTTTTCTGGACCCCGCCATCAGTCAGGTTTGGATTTCCTACTGCGTAATGCCCCGCACCAATAGAGAAGATAGTGAGTGGTAGACCTTCGTCATACCTTTTGAGTCATAACGATATGTAGCAAACCTCCATAACCATTTATTTTATACATTTGACAACTTATCATGACATATTCCCCCACCCTTTCTCAGTAATAAGGCATATGCTGAGCTTCGATGCCATACGTGATTGGTTTCCTGTTCTCGTACGTACGAAGTAGTTGTTGGAATAATGCGGATGGGCTAAACTGGCTGATAAATAGAACCAACATGACTTACATGGTGTGAGACTCGCAATATTTGCTATGGACATGGCATATCCCCTAGTGCCCTCATCTGACCTTTCTAAATAATCCTTTTATAAGTAATAACCGCGCTGTATCTTAGCCACTGGCTACATTCACGTCTCCAATTGTGAATAACATACACCTCGCTTTGTATGATAGGACATGTCTTTGCTATCGGTCTGACTCTTCATTTGGTGAACAAGGTCTAATAGTAACTGCTTATGTCTCTATCTGGAGACTGGGTCGTGTGGTAAGCTATCAGCATCCTGCCTGGCTACGGTTTCTGTATAGTAAGAATGCTTTTGAGTAAATATGCTGACTACCTTGATCCTAAAACAGTATCTGAACAGATACGACTTATTTCTGCGTGTTCCTAGAGACGAACTTCAATATACAATACATGTTCGTCTGCTGAATGACTTGCGAAATATCGATCCTTTCGACTGGGCCGCCGCTCTAAAGTCAGTACTTATTCAGTAGAGGCTATGTGGTCTCGAAATCAAGCTTGTGGGAACCTATGGATGGGGGCGTATGTGTGCTTTTCACTGATAAAGAACGATGTGTGAATGATCTCTAGTGGCCAGGATGCTCCTCCAGGAAAGTTAAGTAATACCCTGCCAAGTAATGTTTATGCATTGGCTTAAGTCTGAGGACGTGGAAGCTCAGGTAGGCGTTATACCTGAGCACATACATACTCCAGATGCATGCGCTCAAACTCAAGCTTGTTTTAGCCCAAACAAAAGTTGGGAAAACTAGTAAAAAGGAGAAACCACCTAGGTAAGTTATATAGACATCGATAAAGTTGTTGTTCTTTCTGCTGTGTAACATGAGGAACCATATGCCTCTTTCATATAATTGCAACATGCATAGGATAGGGAGGAACTGAACAAGGAATATTAATAGATTCCTAGACCATGCAAAGGGTAATAAAGCTAGGAACCTACGGATAATCCTTGGCTCATTAGCCCGTCTCGTTAGGTACCATTTGCAACTTGCCGCCTCACTCATGTTTCATGCCTTGCGTTGCTGCATCCATGTTGGTAGGCCGATTGCGATCGCCTCCAGGTAATAGGTTGTGTTATTACTATGAAAGCAACCTAAGTGTATGACTAAAATGAAACCTAGTCTCCGTTGTGTTCTAGAGTCATTTGAGCAGGCTGCTGGTGAGAATGGATGCTCTCCGATTCTGGCAAGCTTACAGCCATGAATGAGACACACTTGAACCGAATCGTAATCAACCTCTGACCATGTTTTAGTGCATGCATTATGTATCAGTTCGGACGTGAACGGTAACACAGCAAACGGGCACTGTATCGTCTACGTCACTGAACCGGCACCGGCTTTACACCCTGGCCACACCTAAATGATTGCTGGATTTATGGAGTGAGTTGAGGGGGCGAGATACGGCTCAAGTCAGAGAACATTGGCCACTTTGTAGTTCTCTACATCGACAAGAGAATTTATTTATTCATCATCATCATCATCATCATCATCATCATCACGAGGCAGCCCTTAAACCGAGAGTTAGATCCCGAGCCGAGAACCTCTTATCAACGACTCATCAAGGTGAGATAGCGTCGTCGAGTCACATTATCGAGCATAAAGTGGATATTTGAGTTGTTGGCGCAAGCTGCCTTCCTAGCTTAGCCTGGTCCTTTGGTACCTTGCGTATAGGTGACACGCAATGCTGCACTAACAGTTACACACGTAGCCACAGTGGCTATCTGATAGCAGAACCCCCCGGCAACTGCCTGAATCGCCCCTGCCGCTAGGAAGCTAGCCGCTACGCGGGGCGTGTTGAGTGGTCAGCTGCGTTGCTGGGCGTCCCATCTGATGGAGGTCTCAGACGGTCTGGGGGAGCTTCCCCAGCCATATTACGTCGCTTGCCTGGCTTGCGCGTTTACTTCTCTCTCTTCCATCAACAACATCACTTTTCTTGTCCAACAACTGCTCCGTATTCTCTAGTCTGTCATCGCCATCTTCAGCAAAAGCAGTCACTGAAGCCTGTTCAAACAGCAGACAATGCGTTTGTCAACCTCCGCGCTCGTGCTGGGTGCTGCCTCTTCGGCCATCGGTCTGCAAGAGCAGCAGGTTCTCGGCGGCGACTCCAAGCCTCTCGTTGATATCGACGTCAACGCCTGGACCAAGCCTCTCGAGAAGTTCTTTGGTGAGATCTCATCAGAGGCCAAGGCTGTCTGGGACGAAGTCACTCTTCTTGCCCCCGATGCCGTCGAGGCCTTCAAGAAGCAGGTCCTGACACAGCCTAAGAAGGCCAACCGTCGACCCGATGCTTACTGGGATCACATCGTCAAGGGTGCTGATGTCCAGTCCCTTTGGGTCGAGAAGAATGGCGAGAAGCATCGCGAGGTTGGCGGAAAGCTCGACAACTTCAACCTCCGTGCCAAGAAGGTCGACCCTTCAAAGCTCGGTGTTGACAAGGTCAAGCAGTACAGTGGTTATCTTGACAATGAGGAGGAGGACAAGCATCTCTTCTACTGTAAGTTGTCGTCCCGACTCGCGCCAGATCTATATCTGAACTAACACCTCGGAGGGTTCTTCGAGTCCCGTAACGACCCCAAGAACGACCCTGTCGTACTCTGGCTTAACGGTGGCCCTGGCTGCTCTTCCTTGACTGGTCTCTTCCTTGAGCTTGGACCTGCTTCCATCAACAAGAAGATCGAGCTCGTCAACAACCCCGAGTCCTGGAACAACAATGCTTCCGTTATCTTCCTCGATCAGCCCGTCAACGTAGGCTACTCCTATAGCGGTGGTTCCGTCAGCAACACTGTTGCTGCCGGCAAGGACATCTATGCTCTCTTGACCCTGTTCTTCCACCAGTTCCCCGAGTATGCCAAGCAGGACTTCCACATTGCTGGCGAGTCCTATGCAGGCCACTACATCCCTGTTTTCGCCAACGAGATTCTCTCTCACGATGACCGTAACATCAACCTCAAGAGCGTTCTCATTGGCAATGGCCTTACTGATGGCTACACCCAGTACGCCTACTACCGTCCCATGGCCTGCGGTGAGGGTGGCTATCCTTCTGTCCTTAGTGACAGCGAGTGTCAGTCCATGGACAACGCTTTGCCCCGCTGCCAGTCTCTCATCAAGGGCTGCTACGAGTCCGGCAGTGCCTGGTCTTGTGTCCCCGCCAGCATCTACTGCAACAACGCCATGATGGGCCCCTACCAGCGCACCGGCCAGAATGTCTACGACATTCGAGGCAAGTGTGAGGATAGCTCCAACCTCTGCTATCCTGGCCTGGGTTACATTGCCGACTACCTGAACCGCGAAGAGGTCAAGGAGGCTCTTGGTGTTGAGGTCAGCAGCTACGACAGCTGCAACATGGACATCAATCGAAACTTCCTCTTTGCTGGCGACTGGATGCAGCCTTACCACCAGCTCGTCCCCAACGTTCTTGACAAGATCCCCGTTCTCATCTATGCTGGTGATGCCGATTTTATCTGCAACTGGTTGGGTAACCAGGCATGGACCGACAAGCTCCAGTGGTCTGGCCAGAAGGATTTCAGCCACGCCAAGATCAAGAACCTCGAGCATGACGGCAAGGAGTACGGCAAGGTCAAGTCTAGCGGTAACTTTACCTTCATGCAGATCTATGGTGCTGGCCACATGGTGCCCATGGACCAGCCCGAGGCTTCCTCTGACTTCTTCAACCGCTGGCTAAGCGGAGAGTGGTTCTAAGCTGGACCACTCGTGTATGAGGTGCTTGAATGTACACTAAACGAGATATTGCCAAGACTGACTTTTGAATACGCGAACAAGGACGGCATTGCATGATTATGGGAATGGTTATTAGCTTCAGACAGATACGAATTTACCACGTTTTACAATAATGAAACATAATGTGAGGTGCCTTTGTGTTGGTTGCATGATTATCAATTATCGTAGTACCACACGTGGATGGTCAGCTGCATCCAGCATGGCCATGCGTACCTGACATGAATGCTACCGAGTGTATGTAGTACGGACGAGGGAAATCGGTATTATGTCACATCAGGAGACCTCCAAGTCCGACGGAGCCAGATCGATCTCCACCCCGGCCGAGTGACGGAAGATGCATCCACAATTACCGAGACAATCCGGTTTCTATTGACAAGATGAACTTGTTTGCATGAAGAGAAAAAAAGGACACAGACATTGGAAGGAATTGATCTTCACAGAAAGAACCTTGGAAACTAATGTGCTGCTTATTTTGCATGCCGACCAACCTGACAAACCTCACTGCTAGGTACCGGGCTTGTCAATGTCCACTCCGTGCGGGCGGACGGCGGCCGGGCAGCGGGATGAAGTCAAGTTTCCACCATGTACTAAACAGAGATGGACTGAGTGCGAGAAAGAACAAGATGACTGGGGCTTATACGGAGTATCCTCTGACGAGAGACAACAGACGTCGAACAGCGGAGGAGGCGCCGGGAAGAGGGCAAAGATGCGCGGGCCAAGAGGCGAATGGAGGGCGCAGAAATAAGGAGCTTCGATGCGTATGGATATTGTAGATTTGTTGAGGATTCTGGGGTTTGGTTTTCGGACAGCCGCGGGACGACGGTGGAGAGAACCTGAGAAGACGATATTTTCCCTTCTGCAGCCCCTGTAGGTTTGGCAGGTGATAGTGAAAAGACAACTTTGCGTGACTGTGTATTCCTCTCGTGGTAGCATTCAAAACAGGTGATCTTATGACAGCAAGGAGATATATCAACCATAGCACCTATGAGATATGTACAAGAGGCTCAATAGCTCAGAAACGGCACCAACAATCAATTAGTGGCCAAATTCTCACTCGGTTCTCAGCCAAGTGTTAAGTCTTGCAAGCTACACCGTAAGAGCTGAGCTTCAATGGAATACGGACTTTCAAGACAGTCACACGACAGCACAAAGCAAAGCCACTATACTTACACGACAGCATTTGATAGCTTCACTCAATAGAAGGAAAGAAAAAAAAAAAAAGAGTATCTAGGTAGGTAGTTAGTTTGACTTAACGGGTCCCACATCGTCATTGCATTAGCGTATCCCCAACAAAAATCAGCCTCCAAGATGGACAGCAGCCGCACTCTGTTTACAGATTTAGAGCAATTCTCCGTGTGGTCAAATACATGATATCAGATAGTTCTCGTGCATGATCTCTACCAGGAAGCTAACATTTGAATGTACCGATCTGTAAATCTGCTTCCGTCAAAGATTTCTCCCTGATCCATGGTGCTCTTAGTCCAGAACCCCCCGTTCCAACACACAATCATTGCCGGAGCAAGTGTCGACGTCGACCAGAGATCCACGGTGACCCTTGTCTCTTAGACGAGAGCATCAGAAATAGGCAGTTCAGGTGTTAGGAGGATAATGACCGGCGGAACTTTGCAGTCGATAATCATGAGCCCCTATTATCATTATTATTATTGGCATCATTGTTATTGCACCGTTTGAATATGCTGGTATTTGGAAAGGCAAGGTCCCTAGGGTACCTAGATAAGGTAAGGCAGAAAGTTATTCCAGGGCTCAGTTGCGGCACATCTGCCTCGGCTTTGGCCCCACATTGCCACATTCATCCATGATATCCGGGGCTTGTTTCTGTACCACAACAAATGCTTCAATGTCAAAGCCCACAGGTCGCAATCATGATGATCAATTTCCACGACAAATACGGTTGTAATGTACATGAAAACATATGGGATGTATCTCAAGATGCAAATGCTACACTTGATATATGGTAATGGATGTTTGCAATACGCAATCATGGTATAAAAGGTTTTCATGATGACAACTTGTATGGATATAAAACAACACTCAATAGCTAGCTCACTTACTTAGTAATTGAGACCCTTGATACCAAAAGTGCCCTTGTACATACACCGAGCACAACAGTGATTCAAATGCACATGCCAAGTGAAACCTCGCATTGATAGGTTAATACAAGCGTATGAGGCAGTCCATTTAGGTCCTCCCGCCTCGGAGGCGGCAACGGGTACCACACTTGGTAAACAGGTGCCATTTTCATGTTCCATATTCTGGTAACAAGACCCTTTCATCATACCTGCCTTTTGCCTCTAGAACAAAGGCACGGTCTCAATGGGTCCAATCCCCGGCCATTACAGGAAGGCCGGACCCCCAATTGATCCCCTTGACCACTCACTTAGTACCTAAGGTAGGTACCTACCTCAAGGTAAGGTACAGTACCAACATACCTTGACTTACAAGTCACGACCCGAGGCCCCTCCTTCCGGTCCGCTCCAGCTTGAGCCGGGGTGGACTTGAAGGGGAGGTAGGGAAAAAAAAAAAAGAAGTTAAAGCCAACGTCTTCTCCTTCGCCTTCGGGCATTTTTAAGAATAGGACTCCAGCCTCTTACCTCTTTTACCCTTTGCAGTGGTCTCTTCTTCTTCTCTTGCTGGACCCCCCCTCTGAATTGGATTTGTCTCGGCCTTGCCTCACCTTACATATTCTCATAACCTCCAAGCTCGATATCTGTGCTTCGCTTTTACCATTTGCACGGACTCAACCTCAGATTGACTACCATCTTTCAGCAGACGACTAGGTTTCGGGCTCAATTGATTAGCTGAACCTCCTGCGTTACTCTTTCACCCACCAAATCCCAGATAAGACCACATAGACCGCCGTCATGGCCGAGCACTTCCAACTGCTGCGCTCGACGCCAGATTCGAGCCTCTTCAGCTTCCCTCCTGCAAATGCGCCAGCCCCCATTGCGCCCGTCGAGGTTCCAACATCAATCCTACGGCCATTCAATATCCCCGAGCATATCTTTACTGGTGCTCTCGATGCCAAGGTCCCCCTCACCATCGCTATTCTATACGCCGTGACTGTTAAGAGTCTCAACATCTACAACAAGTCCAACGGCAAGAAGCCATGGGCTATCAGCAAGACTCGTCCTTTCTTTGCCTTCGTGGTTCTTCACAACGTCTTCCTCTGTGTCTACTCTGCTTGGACATTTTGGGGCATGCTTGCTGGTATGAAGAGGAGCATTGTCAACCCCACTGGTCCCCAGGGTCTTGCTGGTACGGCTGATAGTTTCTGTCGTCTCCATGGGTCCTCTGGTCTCGGGAACTCCGTCTACTACAACGAAACCACAAGCTCGTTCGTGTCTTCTGCCGAGAATGCTGCTATCGTCGATGGCTTGCCCAGTGGAACTGTTGAGGGTCGTCTCTGGAACGAGGGGCTGGCCTACTATGGCTGGATCTTTTATCTCAGCAAGTTCTATGAGGTCCTCGATACATTCATCATTCTAGCCAAGGGCAAGCTTAGCTCTACTCTCCAGACATATCACCACGCCGGAGCCATGCTTTGTATGTGGGCTGGTATGCGTTACATGTCTGCACCCATCTGGCAGTTTGTCCTTATCAACTCTTTCATCCACTCCCTCATGGTAAGTCCCTATTCCAAATTTCTAAACCAAAAACCATAACTGACATATTCCAGTATTTCTACTACACCTTGACTGCCTTCAACATCCGAGTCCCTACTCCCGTCAAGCGCACCCTTACCTCGATGCAAATCACACAATTCCTTGTCGGTGCAAGTAACACTGTGGCCCATTCTTTCATCTCTTACAAGGTTCCGGTCACCGTACTTCAGAAACTTTCCGCTCCAGTCGGCGCTACCACAGCTGCTCCCGATGCCAGCCAAGAGACCGTTGTCGACGGCGCGGTCGAGTCCCTCAAGAAGTTCATTTGGGGTGCTGGTGAGGGTGCCGACCCTATTGCCTCACAGGCCGTCAGTGCCGAGGCCTTCACTGCGGAGACCCAATACATTACTCAGCCATGTATCATGACCACTGGCGAGACCTTTGCTATATGGCTCAATGTGCTGTACCTCGCTCCTTTGACTTACCTTTTCGTCAGCTTCTTCATTGCCAGCTATGTCAAGCGAAGCAACGCTGCCAGCAAGACCTCTCACAAGGGAGCTCACGATGTCAACGCAAACATTGCTCTTGCCGAGAAGGCTGGCTGGGATGCCGCCAAGGGCATCGAGAAGGAAATTTACGATGGTGCCAACATGGCTAATGGCTCCTCGGACGAGGCCTCGCGCTCCTCTACACCCAAGAAGGCCAATGGCAAGCCACGACGAAAGGCTTGAGGATGAAGAATTGGAAACCAAAAGAAATCAAAAAGAATAACAAAAACAGAACTGTAGTCTCGTCTCTCGTTTGCGTGGTGACGGGACCGTTTCTTTCTCCGATCTTAGCAAAATTTAGAAAGCGTTTTGTGTCTTACATTACTCTAATCTGATGCAACCCGTGGGATGATGGTATGAAGTGTGAGTTGATATTAGCCTGAGTTGCAACAATAAAAGGTTTCAAATTGGGATTTTGTTACGTATTGCTTGGAGGAGTGTTCGTGATTCTCACGGATACTATTATGCCTGAGGCCTCTTGATGTTAGGGCATTTGTATGACTGTTACTGGACATAGTGATGCATGGCCTTTGAAAGAATGAATCATGATACGGAGGCCACATGTTCATGATAAGTGACGAGCTCGCATCGTGTGTTTTCCCAAGCCCAAATTGAAGTCTCCGTATCCCGAACTTCAGTCTCTTTAGTCAGAAACGAATCTCGCAGGTAATATTGGGGGCTCGGAGGCTCGAATCTTTATAGTCAGGTACCTCTTGCAGTTACAATAACGGATAGGGGTGATCACTTGTGTTTCACGTTGCATCGCCAGTTTGTGAATCAAACTAGTTACATATCACCAGTATCTGTCAGCTTTCGTCCCATCACCAAAAACGTGATGCTCCAAGTCACAAGCAGCAATGACAGACATGAATGGGTGGGGGAATATGTAGTTTGTAGTCTAGTTAATAGCAGTAACGGACCATAGAGATTACAACCAACTCAATCTGGCCAAATAACTACTCAATTCTCATCATATCGTAAGTTCCCTTCCGTGCCACCTATGGCAATGCAAATTCCAAACCCATCTATAATTTGAACCAGGCTATAGGAGCTCATATAACGCCTTTCGAAAAAACAAAGAATTAAATAGCATAACCAGAGGAGCAATCTGTATGTGCTCTCTCAAGACTGGCCGCTAAGGTAGTCATACCAGGGCTAATAACCACAATGTAGCAGCTCATATCAAGCCTGCTTTCCAGGACGCCTCGCTGTAAATAAGAAACTCATAAAACCAGATGCGAGAGGCAAGGCCAAAAAAGTGGCCGACGGAACCGCTGCTTGACCATAAGGTCAGCAGAAAAAGTGTATAATGGAGAGGAGGAAGGATGGGGGGTTGGCGACACTTGACAAGGATCAAAGTCACTCGTCGGGGAATTTCTATCGATCTATAATGCTTCTGTGGTGGCTTTATGAAGCTGACGGCTTCGGGTATCTTATACTGCAACTTCGGCAGGTATGTCGTAAGGAAAGTGGTGGGCAACGATGTGCTGGCGTATCGAAACCCCAACAAAGTCTGAATCGAGCATGACACTGAAACAAGAGTATCTGCTGGCAGGGAAGGTCTCGACCTCAAGAAAGACAAAGTACTGGATATTTTCGTCTTCAGATAGACAACAGAGTTGTCGGCAGTTGTTTGATACTGACGGCAGCCAGTAAAACTGTCGAGTTCTGCTCAGAAAGTGCTCCAGTTCCAATCCCTAGGCACACTGGCAGCGAGTTCAGGGCCACGAGGCAGTTCGGAGGCGTCTCCAAAGCCGGTACCGATAGGAGTTGAGGGGGTAGGGTTGGGCGCATCCGAAGAGGCGGCGCTTGAAGCACGGCTGCTATTACGTGTATACCAACTCTTGAACTCTTCACAGCAGTGACGACAGGTTCGGAAGAGAGGAGCGCGAGGGTTGAACTTGGCATCATGATCGAGAGGAGCGGCAAAGGTGGAATGAGAGTCGCAGAAGATGTGACCGCACTTTCGGCAGTGGTGACGGCGAGTGAAATAGCTAAATGTCCGCTTGCAAGTCGGGTCATCACAAACAGTAGATTCGGCATCGGGCTGCGGAAATACAATGTTAGCTGACTGTAGCAAAGAAACAACGCGAGATATGCTGGCAACTGGTATGAGGTGAGACATGAGGGGGTCTAGGGGTTGTACAAGTCGGGGCGTTGGATAGATCTGAGACAATGGCGCATGCAGGTAGGTGATGTGCGAGGAAGATGGAGCGACGGTTTGTTTCTGCTTTACTGACCTTCCAATGCTTGCGAGTAGGCTGAGCCTTGACTTCGGGGAACATATCGGGATCGAAATCGCCGTCAATGCTGCTCTGAGTGCTATCGCCGGTTGAAACACGTGCTAGCTTGTTGGTGAAGACGGACATGCCAGGGAGGTTGATGAGGCTGCTGTTGGTACGTCTCAAGGCGCCATCAGGCTCGGTGCTGGAAGTAGAAGCAGCATCATCAATGGGCATTTTATTGGACTTGGAAGGAAACAGGTTTGGGCGCAGAGCTGCGGGCATATACATGGGCCGAGTCTGTCGTGCATGATGCGCTCTGGGAGAAGTGGGAGTTGAGGAGGCGGAGTCAGGGCTGGTGGACTCATTGGTGTTGATGGGTGAAATCTGAGGTCCAACCGAGATCTGATATGACTGATTCCGTTGATGCGTAGGCCGCTGCTGCTGGTGGGGGAAGAAATGGCGTGAGTGCTGGTGGCCCGGAAGAGTGGGCATAATGAGGTCGGCGGCCATTATTATCGTGGGTTGAGCGGAGAGTAATTGTTGATATGCGGAAGAGAGAGAGAGAGAGATTGTATGTGTTTTAGCTAGCCCGTGACGTTTTGTATCGTAGCAGATGCAAGTTCGGTCTGAGAAACAGGAGCGGGTTGTTGTTTGAGTATTTGCACAACGCTTTAGAGGTCGAGGGAGTGGTTTGACAGATATAGAGGGGAAGTGGCGTAGAACTAGTTATCCGTACGTATCGGTAGGTAGGTAGGTAGGATATAGGTAGTTATGATGGATTCGACTGACTGTACAGTACCTCCAGTAGTTGAACGGAAAGTTATGTTAGACGAGCAAGAGTCGAGCAAGGGCGGGCCACGCAGAGTTTAAACCAAAGCGAACTGCAGTTGCTCAAGGAGGGATAGGTAGTACAAGTACAAGTACAGAGTAGATCCTGGGAAGAACAGCGCGGGCAACACCGTCGCGTGGAGACCGGGGGCGGAAGAGGTACGTACCTCTTGTCTGCAGAACTTAAGTGACTGGGGATCCTAACGCGCTAGCCCAGCACTTGACTCTTAGCGCATGACAAGGATGTGGCCTCTCTCTTGCATGTGGAGATGGGAGGCGGTAGGCGGTGGAGGTGATGATGGATGTAGTGGGTGAGCGAGTGGTGTGGGTGGGTGTGGCTTGAGGTTGTGGTTGTGGTTATGGTTGTGGTCGCTCAATGCTCGGCTTGGAGCAGAGCAACTGAAAGCGTCGTCTGGCAGTGAGTGACAGGGCGGGGTCTGCCCTTGTTGCGTCGCTTTCGCTGTGTCTGTCTCGGTTCCTCCTCTTGAGGGAGCGTCGTCTCAACGGCTAATAACAGTCAATAATAATGTCTCAAGCAGCTGAGGTGCCCAGAATTGGGGTATCCGTAGTCAAGAGTCCCTAGGGGTTCAAGATCCTCCCTTTGCTGATGCAGTTTGACCGGTGTCGGATGCGTTGCCTTGTCTGGTCAATGCCACACAAAACAAGATCATGTCTTGCGATTTTCCATACCGTGATGTAATTCAGGACTCTCGCGACTCAGTCAAAAGGTCGCGGTATCCGGATACGGTAAAGGGTCTTGAGAGATAAACAGAACAGAAACAGTTCGCTCGATAATTACCTGCCTGTGCGTAACTGTGGACAGGATGTTTTCTACATATGTCGGCGCTCTGGTTGGGCGGCTTCGGCGTTCGCTAGAGACAGATCCAATCCGGTGGATTGACCTGGTCGATCAAAGATTTATGCCCCTGTATGTCAACCATCTTCTATTGTACAGTACGCACGTACGTACGCTACATGGCCATTACGACAAGCGATTCGTTGCCTACCTTATGCTGGTCCGTGATTCATTGTGACGGACAGCTTGTGGTTATCGTTTGATGACGGGGTTCGACGAGGAACTTGAGTGAAAACATCTGTAGTACCTACTAAGGTAGGTGTACCTAGGCAATTGCTCTCGAATGCCGGCTGTGGGTAGTATTACTGCCGGATCCAAGTGGTGATACACTACGTACCTACCCTCGGATACTGTGCTGTGCTGTGCTGTGCTGTGCTCATCATGTCTGCGTGTTGTGTTCTCAGCAACGGGATTTCGGCTAAACCAAGAACCGGAGGCTTTCGAGTCAGGTAATGGGCTGCATATTTGAGCCACAGGATCCTTGACAATTGTCTCCTTGAGTTACCGAATCCTGTTACTCTTCGAGGTCTCACCGTCTGAGCAAGCAATGCCTGTTCCCGCCGGATCTTGATGGATTAACTTATACTGTATAACGGCAACGGCTCGTATGTATGTACTCTGTATGTAGGTATGCATTGGATGTTCATCAATGAACAAAGCGTGGCCAACTTTCGGTCCGCGGGGCTGACTATCGTAGGGCGGCAATTGGACAAGCGCGCTCTTTAGGCCAAGCATGTCTCCGCTACCTAGATACAGGGAGCCTGGCTCCTGGGGCCTGGGGCCAAAGTCAATCAAAGCCAGAGCGCTCTGCAAGGTTCAAGGGTCGAGCCACTAGAGCCTTTCCTCTAGATGTATGTTGTTTGATTGGGCAGCTGCGGTTCCCGGCTTTGCAACGGGGAGTTTTGTTTTTGGTCTGCTGTTGGGCTGGGCTGGGTTAGGTTGGGTCGAGTTGTGTTCTGACTGGCAGAGACAGCGGAGTTTCTTCACCGTCATCTCGCAACACCATCCTGTACACAATTACTCAGAGCACTTGAGCTCAAGCCGGTGACTACCGAAACAGAAGATGGAAGGGAAGGGAAGATAACGGTATCGCCGGATGTTAGCTGCTCTGTCCGTTGTGAGTGAATCTTTTATCTTTGGTCATTCTGATGATGTTTGGAAATGAGCCAACTGTTACGTACAAAACAGTCAAGGACCCATAGATTCCCGAACAGCCTAGGTACTTAGGTTAGTACCTACCTTAGGTACTTAGGTAGCTTAGGTATGTACTTGTATGATGGATTCAGGACAGATGGAGGTTCCGAACCCATTGAGAATCCTTGGGCTTTGGGAAAAGAGGGGCAGCCGCCTCGAGGTGTTCCGTTGACATTAACGGTAACGGTGGGCGGTTGCAATTCGACAAATGCGGTTGCAGCCGCAGCTTGCGTCCCATCGCTCACACTTCAGACTTCAGACTTCAGACTTGACCGGTATCTCAGCAATCTGCAATACAACGCACATGCTTTTCGCCTTACACGCACGGCTTTATGTACAGTACATGCACACTCCTCGTGTGTCGACAATTGATTGTTTCTTCATAACAATCTCATCGTGCGTCGTCCTCTCTTTCATCGCCCCGCCCCCTGTCCAACGCTACCTCTCTAGGTATGTATGTATGTATGTATGTATGTATGCATGCAGATGGATCGGTGCTCGCTTTCTATCATGCCTTGTGATTTGACAGGACACGAGATATCATGATTGCCATGACACAGAAATTACAGGGCCGAGAACATGGGGCTTGAATTGATGCTGGCTATCTCGACGATGGATCTCTTATTCCGATCCGATCGTATTGTATGTACCGTGCGGAAAATACTGTACTGCCATTGAAACTCGATCCATGCAGGGTAGCTGGAGGCTTATACGTATCTGAAAGGGCTCATCTTCTGCCTGATGGGTCATGAGCAGCATTATGCTCGTCATGATCTTCTTGCACAACTCTGGCCGGCACGTTTTAGACCATCACTACCTACTTAGGTAGCCCAGCCGGGCGCTCAACCCTTTCCCCGCTAACCTACCAACGACAAGCATTTCAATACCTACATAATCATCTTGCATCGTCTCTTATTGTTAGCAGCTACTTCTACCTGGCTTTAGGAACGGACATTTCACAACAGCAGCATCATCCCGCCCCTCCTTTATGAGTTTTAATTTTCGCCAAAGGCTAAAGGGGCATCCATCATTTGTGATTCACATACCACTGTACTTCCCCTTTACGCGACATGTGGTTGGCTCATTCGGTTCTTTTGATGGCCTTGTCAAACTCCACCTTGAAGTCCTACCAGTAATTCGTTGCCGATCCACATGGGCTGCACTCTTATTTTGGAGGATCACCACCGGTCCTCACTTGATCAGACAGTCAGGCTAATAAGCCTTTGAGGCAAGCAGCGACTAGGCTTTAGAAAACTCGATGATTAACAGACAAGCTCAAATCACTACCCACCGAATCCACTGCTCACATAATACTGTATGTATGTACTGGGTTTGTTTGCTGTGTTTTAAGCTGGGACCCTTGTGGTATTCTTTGTCTTGTTCCTTTGAGCTTCTCTACCTATATGGTCAATTGCCGTTCAATGGTCTCGTGACCTTCCCGTCTGGTCGCTGCTCCAGGGGTCTTCTGTTTCACTTGGCCCTGACCTCCGAGATGCTCGGCCGGTGCACGGCCATGCCTTCTTCTCTGGTCACTTGAGCAATCCGCAACCCCTCGGTCTTGATGGAAAAGAAAAGTTGAGGGATTCAGACAGCTCGAGATTCTGTTGGTCATCCGTACCGAGTGCACTCATTGTTACCGTTGCTTACACCCACGCCATTCACGTAAAATTCGACATTGGTTGCACGTCTTGCTGTTCTGGGTAATTTCTATCGGACCACCATCGGAGCGGAACATCGCTGCGCTGAAGTTCGGGAGTATATGTACATACATAGGAATGGATGGTATGGTAAGCTAAGAGTTGCGGCTCCTCGGCGCTTCATCGTTCCCTGAGTGTCTTTCGCTAGGTTGTCGTCGCTTTCTTCTCGAATCTTGGAAGCTCTCGAGACTGGAGAACGATCCATTCCACGCCACCTGATGTTCCACCGTGTTGGCCTGTGCAGGTTTTTCCATCTCCATGGTGGATGATGGATGGATGAATCTATACCCCAGCGCGCTCCGTTCTTAGCCAGATCCTTGTCCAGTTATTTCCACTCTAGGCGCTGCCGAGACTCTGTGGGGCTTCCACCGAAGGCTCGATGTCTGCTTGCAGCCACGTTTCCTAGCCCTTCTAGCCTAGCCTCCGTCCTTAATTCGTGGCGTTACCGACCTGGGGCGCCTCTTCTAGATCTGCCACGTCCAGCCAATTACTATCAGTTAATCACAACTGGCTTCGTCAGCGACTCCCTGCCTTGAGTCTTTCAAGACACTGAGGCGCCAAAATAAAAAGGTGATACTGTACCGTATGTACTGTAGTTCTGGTCAGAGGACGCAAGGGCTCGGCTTCGATCGGTCATGTTCGAGACAAAATGATCGACGGTCACTTCCATTATCCAATCAAGGCTGAAGCACTCGCATATCGCAACTTGTGAGAAATTCAGGGTCCAAGCATGTGGTCCAATTTGTGAGCTATAAGATGCAAAATCACTTTATACGGATACATACCTACATTATGGAGTAAATTAGGGAGCATTTACGTACTGCTTCTGGAGGCATGGACAGTCTCACTCAAGTATGAGTCTAGGAGAAGCAAAAGTCAAGGCACCTAATCTCCAGACAACGACAATGCTGAGGCGGTTGTATGTGGTCAAACATGACAATTCTTGATATTGATAGTGCGAGGCACCAGACACAAAAAACTTGTGAATTATCCTGCCGATCTGTCCATTCTAGAGATTTTCGTTCATTGGTCCTGAGAAGTCAAAACAGCATTCAGGGTCCGAAGAGGCCTCGGAATCCGGTGGGTAATTTGCTGCTTTCACCGCTGATCTGCATAGGTAGTCAGAGCAGGACTATTCAGATAGACACATACATGGTACTTCAAACGCTCTCTTGGGGGTTGGTTGAGGCTGGTATGTATCGAACTTATCATAATACCTAGGTAGTTACCCGTTCGCTCGAGCCGACGGGTAGGCCAACCAGACGATTCGAGACTTGACTTGACCCAGGAGCACAGACATGGGCCAGAGACCGTGCAACACTACATACAACATCGTTGCCCATCATAAGGACCAGTTTTAATGCTCAAGCTTGACCTGTTAGCTTACACGGTTTTCAATACTGTCGTGATCGTTGTGAACAGTGACTGGCTGGCTGTAGCCTACCTAGACCAGACCGTCGTCAGGGTCCAGCAGAATCAATGACAACTGGGTCCCCCATGGTACTGGCTTGTATCGAGTTCGATTCAACTGCCAGGCCCCGAATCTTGGTCAATTTCTTTCAAGTGGTATGGAAATGCCGGCATCTCCAGTGAGTTACATGGCAGTAGATCGTAAGTGCCGAAGGCTTGCCTCCAACAAAGGGGGCCAAAAAAAAAAAAAAAAAAGGCGAAAACTCCGTTCTCATCTAAGTCATCAAAGAGCTCCTGGTCTAACAACTCCGTGCAAGTTAGCCCACACCATTTGACTTTATTAAGGCCCATAGTGCCAAGGGCCTAAGTGGATGATGTGCTTTACCTGTATCGGAAGTCGACCTTCAATATCCCCTGTAAAGCTGCGGCTCCTCGGGCATTCTTATCAGTTATCTTCGATTGGCTGTGTCTTACACCCTCCCTTAGGTTTGATATATGGGCTTAGCAAAGGCTCCATGCGGGAGAAAGCCAAGCTGACTATTTGCCTGAGGCATAAAGATGATGGTGATCAACCGAGAGGTTTCTACAAATGCACAACACAACATAACCCAAGCAAGGGAGGGAGGGCATCGATTAACAGGTACATACAATCTCCTCCACCGCCTTTTGTTCCCCTCCTGTCTGATGCACATCCTTGGACATCGTCAACGCCTCACAAGGGTCATGTGCAGCAGACAATTCCCTCTCTGCACTGCATGCAATCCCGAACCCTGTCAGCCTGTCACATTCTTGTGTTTCTCGCTTCGTCTTGAATAGGAAGTTTACCGCTTAGCTATCGGATTCCCTGCCAGGGCTTTAATCTTGGAGGTGCCGGGGGCCTCTCCGTTGGTCGCGAGTTGAGCCTAGCGCGCTTCTGCAGCACAACCCTAACTAGATTGCCGTTAAATGTCTCGACTGTGACTATTTTCTATTGTCTTGTCTCCGAATATTTGCTTTTTCCCCTCCTCGCCTTTGTGGTCATGGTGGCTTGCGCGGTTCCTGTTTATCAACCTTGCGATTCATATCACAGCTGGGGCCGCACATGAGAGAGAGGCGGTTAAACAACTCTTTGCACTGTGGCTGAATCAAGAGGATCCCAGATATTAGTTAGTACAGTATTCTCTTTCAACAGTCCCATTACTGCCAGCGGTGGAGAAGACGACTACAGGTTACGGCGCTTCTTTAATTAGTGTTACACGTATGTTGCTTCCTGACTTCTGCGCATAACTAATTGTGGTCTTGTGATGAGTTCTACCGAGACCCTGTGTCGCCAAACGACAATTCGTCGGTCTTGAAAGGGGCGAGAAGAGGCGGATTAGATGAGTCACTCTTTCTGTTTCGTTGAAGGCGGGACCTACTATGCATATGAGGTTCTATCACACCGTATAATGAATGGTAGTTGCATATTCTTCATATTATGTGTGTGGTTGGCTCTACCTAGGGTTGAAGCTCACTCCATTTCCCATCTCCCACTCTTTCCCCCATCCTTGAGGACAACTCTCAGGCCCTCAATAACCATGCCCTTATCCACAGCCTTGCACATATCGTAAACTGTCAATGCCGCCGTAGACGCCGCCGTCAGCGCCTCCATCTCCACCCCCGTCTTTCCATCACACGTGACCGTGGCTACGATCTCGACTCTGTCGTCACCCTTGACGTCGAGATCAACCACGGCCTTGGAGAGCGAGATCGGATGACAGAGTGGGATCAGATCTGGAGTTCGCTTCGATGCCATGATGCCAGCGATCCGCGCGACCCCCAGGACATCCCCCTTCTTCATCTGGTTGTCTCTGATGAGCCCAATCGCTGTGCTGTTAGAGAATCGGACGGTGCATGCAGCTTTGGCGATGCGTGATGTCACCGTCTTGTCTGATATGGAGACCATCCGTGCCTCGCCCGAGGCAGAGACATGCGTCAGCTTTGCGTTGTCGCCGTTATCCTGTCCTCGGACATGGCGACTCTTGGAGAAGAGTCGCTGCTGTGTGAAAACAGATCGGCCAGCCTTGAAGCTGGGACCGTCATACAGGAGGGATTGTATTCGAGGAGGCATGGCGCGCAATGACGAAGATGGACCAAGGGTATCTACAACAAAAACTCAATTCAGTATTACTTTCATCTCATATAAGAGGGTGTCCAAGCCTCAAAGTTCAAGTAGCGAAAAAACAACCCTTCAACGCCGCCCCATATGCGCATGATAGTTGCCCCGCGAACAATCTCCGCATAACGTCTCTTGGGCCATACACCTTGAGTCTGACATTGCGAACCATGCGTGGGAATTTTGCACAAGATGAACACAGGGGTGTAATCACCCACCTATCAAGATCATGGGCCTATTCTTCATATGCTCGAGCTCACCGATGCCCGCATGTTTTGCCTTCTTTCTCTTGACAGCAGCACCAATGACTTTAAGCAGCTCCATCTCATTAGGTGCCAGGCCGAGAGGAGTCCGGTCTGGTGTTAACAAGTCCCTCCGTCGGTCCATCTCGATCTGTCTCATGGCATCGAATGCCTGCTCATCGATGGGCTCGCCACTGTTGGACTTCCTTAGGATATCGCGTAAAGAGACCTCAGCATTGCCAAACAAGCACACCTTGAGGTTGCCGTCACCTGTTATTCGAAGACGGTTGCAAGTACCGCAGAAGTTGTGCGTCATGCTCGTGATAAAGCCTATTCTTCCAGTGAAGCCTGGAACGTGCCACGTCTTGCTTGTATCGTTCTTGTGATCCTGCACTTTTTGCAGCGTTGGGTACTTTGTCCTGATGAGGTCCAGCATCTCTTGGTAGCTAAACATCTTATTTTTGCTCCATTTGTTACCGTCGAATGGCATGTACTCGATGAAGCGGACTTCGACGTCCTTTTCTTCCGTTAGGCCCACGAATGGGAGCACCTCTCTGTCGTTGACACCCCTCATGACCACGCAATTGATCTTGAGCTTGATGCCAGCACCAAGTCTGTTGAGCTCAAGAATCCTATCGATGCTCTTCTGCACGGCCTCGAAGCCTTTCCTCCTTGTCATGATCTGGAATTGCCAAGGGTCCAGAGTGTCGAGGCTCAGGTTGACACCCGTCAGTCCACTCTCGATCATGCTGTCGAGCTTCCGGTGCAGAGAGATGCCGTTGGTTGTGATGCAGATCTCCTTTAGACCGTGCCGTCGCAGCTCTCCAATCTGTTGCATCAGAGGTAGGATATCTCGCCGTACAGTCGGCTCCCCTCCCGTCAATCTGATCTTAGTCACCCCCTGCGAGACAAATACGGACGACAAGAGGACAATCTCTGGTGTTGTCAAGAGCTCTCGGTTTGGCGACAATGGCACGCCTTCTTCGGGCATGCAGTAGACACATCGCAAATTGCAGCGCTCCGAGACAGATATGCGAAGGTAATCATGTTGTCGGTGGAAAGTATCTGTGAGGAAGTCGGAGAAGGGCTTTGACTCTCGGATGCGCCGGCGGCGAGATTGTAGGAGGTCGATCTCTGGTGTTGCAGAGGGAGGTTCGCGGGGTGCCTCTTGGGGTCTCGCAGAAGCTGTCGCAATGGTCCTTGAGGAGGGACAAGCGAGGAGCACTCGTGAAGGAGCTGTTCGTTGTAGGGTAGGTTTAGTTTTGGCTGGGACCGAAGCTTTGGAGCCTAAAAGGCGAAGCAACGACATATTTTTAAGCCGTAAAAATACCTACCAAGTTATTTATTTACTTGACAAGTGGGGGAAGATGGATGGATGGTCAGGTAAGTGTGTATATATATGAGGGGCTCGCTTCCTATGATTCCATTGTTTCGTGCTATCGTAAATACGATGCGACAATGGGGTACAAGAGAGAGATATAGAGAGCAAAGAGGTTGGCGAGTGAATGAATAATAAGCTGACCTGGTGTCTGTGTCGGCCGTCGGCGCTTCGTTTAAGAATATCTTACCTTACCTAGTCCCAACCCTAGATACCCCTACCTATCATGACCTTGGTTAGTAGGGTGATAGGTCAAATACGCAAGTATGAAGTCGTCTGTCCCTCTTTGAGCTATCCAATCTTATCATGGGGTCCGCTCGCCACATTTCGATCCCCGCGCTGAGTAATGGAAATAGCCTCCAGGCTAACATTAGTTCAAGCCGCGGAGTTGTGCAGACTGCAACAGTAACGTTAGTTCGAAAGTGGAATGATAAAGAGGCATTGCTGCTATAACTTGCCAGCGGTGACAGTTTGGCCTGAACTCATGATGTTGTTGTTTTTGGGGATTCTAGTCAGGTGGAATACTCACTCGTTGGACGTGGAATTGGCTCTTCTTCCAATGCTTACTCTGTGTCTTAGTACCTACCTACTTCAGAATGCACCATCATGGAACATGCATACCTACATAGTAGGTATCAGACCCTGATATGTTGATGACCAATTAGGAAACACTAGCTGACCAATAAGATGCGCCATACAGGTAGGTACTTACCTTGTTATACGTAAATCAGTATTTCCGCATAAGTACTAAACATAGAGCCGCCTAATTTAAACGCACCCAACACAGCATTATAGGCTGGCGTGTCCAAGATTTTGATGATAGGTGAGTTACTGTTGTCTAGGTATACTGATAAATGCAAACAATTACCTAGTAGTACCTACTGATTCCTTGACATTGCGATATACATACCTACTACCTAGGTATGTACCTATACAATGGAAGGCTACCTACTATACTAAAGATCACCTACCTACCTATGTAGTAGGTTCCGGGCATGTTCAGCGCATCAGGAAACCCTCCACTTTGATGGCTGGTGACGCTAGCACATATGAGGAAATATCAAAACATTAAATTATCCCCCACCTTTAAGTGCTTCCTCATTACACACTAACTTAACTATCAGATTGAAGACAGAATAATTGAGCCACCCAAAGAGCATCGATGCTAAAGACCATCAACACAAAGAGAACCTGATAGATCGGAGCAAGACTTGAGCGAGACCGTCGCCTGACTTTCCCCTTTCCCTTTGGTACCTTAGTCAACCACTTTGTAACCCCGTCCTCACGATCCGATTGTTCTCTCACCCTCTCTCTCATCTTCAACACCTCTCTTCAGGTGACAGTCGTGATGCATCCCTCACGTGTCTTCAAAGGTAGAAATCTACCTTTGTACCAATTCCAGAACACATAAACTTCCTGGGCTCCCCCCCCAACCCCTCTTATCTTTTAGACATCAACTAAGACACTGACCAGCATTCACAGCATCACCTCATTGCGTGCCCAGCCCTGACGGAAGATTTATTGCTACCCTATCATCGCAGAGCATCACAGTGCGCTTGGCTCTCTCGCTCTCAATTGCGCATGTGGTCAAATTGCCCTCAGATCTCACGACCCCCGTAACCACGCTCGCATGGTCGCCGTCATCGTCTCGTATCCTTGTTACAAGTGCCGATCAGATTCATGTCTTGTCAATAGTTGACTCGTCATTTCGTGCCACGATCAAGAACCCTGCAGTTGGAGGTGGAAAGCAGACACTTGTACAGTTTGGCGCCCATGATGATGAGGTCTTTGCCTGTGCAGCATTTGGCCTCAAGTTTTCCATTTTCGATCTATCAACTTCCAAAGCTATCGAGATAAGCAACCCCAAGTTTTATCTCCCCTCGTCCGCCCCCAGGGGCCTTTCTGTACGACCTCAGTCGTCACATCTTGCCATCTTGACCCGGACAAACGGTCGAGATGCTGTCAGTATTCACCATCCCAAGTCGAGGCAGGTTCTGCGATCTTGGTACCCTGAAACAGTCGACGCTCATGGCTTGAAATGGACCCCTGACGGCCAATGGCTTCTGCTGTGGGACGCCCCGGCACATGGGCATAAGCTCTTACTCTACACACCCGACGGCCAGCCTTTCCGCTCTATCCTGGCGTCCAGCATCACGGGAGGCGAGGATGCCGATCTCGAGACGGGGATTAAGAATTGCAGTCTCAGTCCTGACGCGTCGTTATGTGCCATGGGCGATGGCAGCA
This sequence comes from Fusarium mundagurra, assembly GCA_013396205.1. NCBI lineage: Eukaryota > Fungi > Ascomycota > Sordariomycetes > Hypocreales > Nectriaceae > Fusarium > Fusarium mundagurra. The sequence goes on along the minus strand of JAAOAN010000266.1, from coordinate 26,397 downwards.
GAACAGTGGGCGCTCTCAGCACGCAGACATGGAGAGGTGGCCTGAAACTCGTGCATCCCACTACGGTCATCCCCAAGGACACCCTGCAGGTGAGCTCACTTCATATACGGCTTGCTTTCATTCTCACATATTATCCTAGGTCTGGCAGGAGCAGCTGAACGATTCGTCCCATGGAGGGAGCCCGTATGCATTTCTTCGTGCGAACCAGATGGTCGCACCTCCGAACCGACTGGTCGACGGCAAGGTCCCTAACGAGGTCAGAGCTGGATGTTCTTCATTGGCCTTTGATGCATCTTCAACTCTGTTAGTTACTAAGCTTGATGATACCCCTACCACGCTGTGGATCTGGGATGTCACCGCAGCTGAGCTTCGGGCAGTACTCATGTTTCACTCAGCCGTGGACTTTCATTGGCATCCAACTGCCCGTGAGCTTCTTCTCGTGACATGCCAAGATGAAAAGTATCGTGGTGTGTCCTTTGTTTGGGACCCCCTATCCGAAGGTCCCAAACCAGTCTCTTTGGGCGCTTATTTGCCAAACGAAAAGATTGTTGGGAGGACTAGAACAACATGGATCAACAGTGACCCCGAATTCCCGGTTGTGATGATCTCAGACGCGCAAAACGGAGTCTTGGTATCGTGCTCAGATGGGGCACAATGCCCGACTCCATGGCGTGAGGGAGCTGTTGGCGATAGAACCATAGGATCGGTACAGGATCTTGGGGACTCTGTCGACATATCTTCTCTGATGCCGGACGACACATCGACTTTGGACGATACCTTCTCTTTCAAGCACGTGTAGAAGGAGCGTCGCCAGGGCCACGTCTGTACGGCACAAACTGAATCACCTCCTTTGGGAAATGGTTACGGCTTGGCACGTGTAAGGTTAAAAAAAGGAGGATAGGACGAGGCTGGACTCTGTTGGAGATGACGTCCCGCATTTGAGTCATTCCAATGGCTAGGGTCATGTTACACAAATGGCGCTTCCATTTGATGTCAAGGGCATGACTGCATAACGAGGCTGTCATAAAAGGCGTGTAGTTTCCTCTTTTCTCGTGGTAGCGACAGCTTGCAAATTGCACCTCCAATAAGCAACGAATCGAATCCACGTTTTGTTGGCGCCACGGAAGCGACATGCACGCATGGCTGCGATAAGAGACCTCAGGTTATGGGTTGCCACTGCTCTTCTCACCGTGAGACCAAGAGGGAAGTGTTGGTACCTTGCGCCGGGCATTCGATCATCGCCTTGATTGTCGATGGATCTGTCACTCCTTAACACGCAGCCAACTGAGATTTCGTCAGATGGTGGAGTAGTGATCGCAATATGATATGTCAGTATCTCATGCGGGACTTAACCCGGTCCTCTGCATGTCGACCGGGGAGAGACATGCCTAGACATTTACGGCCGGTGGCTTGGATCGATCTACAGCACCTGGACATACAGCTGAGTCGAGGGACAACGCCTGGGAGAATCTGCACCCTTTGAAGATTTCTACTGTAGCGTCCAAGCGCGAAATGAACATCCTTAGTTTCGCAACGACACTGAACCCTACGGTTCCGGACGATCTGCCCCTAGCTGGAACCCCACATCTCGAGGCTGAGAGTCAGGATGCATGTCGAAACGCTGACAGGGATTCTCGGGTTACACTGCACCGTTAATCATCCAGGAGGAGGCGAGCTTGCCAGATCCAGACTTGTTAGTCTCAACGTTTCTCGGCGTTCTCTCAATGCTGAGACGACATGCGCCTCTGCAAACCGCCCATATTCCGGTGTCATTTCCAGACCCCGGGGCGCCCAAATTATGGCCCGAGTGCTGGGATCGAATGCAAGCGAATCCAGAGCTGGTAAAGAACGATTCAAAAGCAACGTTTGGAAGATGCTAGACGGGTTGTTGTCTCTTCTGATCCTATCTTGTCGCTCCCATGCTAGCTGTTGCGAGAAGCTAGATATAAAGCATACATACGGCTTTTGCTTGTCATTGATTCACAATATGAACGAGCCTGATTCGAAGCTTCCAAGAGCCTTCATTCAGAGTCCTGGAGAGCAGCGTGACTCAGTGATGAGATAGTACAGTTGGCCGCTCCCAGCTGTCTCTTCTTCTATTGCGCACTCCCCGTTGCTTCTCGTTGTCGTCGTCACACAACCTTTTGACTTTCTTTCCAAACTTTTGTAGCATCGCACAAGACCTCGTTCGGAACTGGAAACTTGTCGGCTCCGTGCAGATTCCTTCATCCTATGCCTGCCGAAGCTACAGTCCAAGCGGACGTTGGTCCCGGCGATGAGACTGGCATCTACTACATTACCATTTGCAACGTACAGTCTCTCACACCCATCATGACCTGCGCTACGAAAACAAAGCTAACTACTCTTTCAGTTACCATTCGCAACTTCGTGGCAGGAGTTGAAAGACTGGACACGTACAGCATGCGTAGTGGACCATATCGAGGTCTTCCAGAGCAGTACCTCAGGATGGGTCAGAGTCCGGGGAAGAGAGAACTTTGAAAGGGCGTGGGGTAGGCACACATCCTGCAAGACGAATATCTGGCCGAGCTAATATGGTAGTAGCACTTCTCAACGGCGGCGTTTTCAAAGGTCGCTCGATCATTGCGTCCGACAGAAACCGTAAGCATTCTATCAAGATCAAGGAGCTTGCTACACCACCGCAAGCCGTCATTTCACAGACACTGCAGTATCAAGCCACACCTCCAGGACCCTATGTCCTGCCAACTCAGATGGCTATGTCTCCGCAGTATTCTACTGCACCTGGACAGGTAAGCTGGCCTGTCTGAAGACGCAAGCTTTGAAAAGATCCCGGTAATGACTCTTTGACTCTAGTACTACTTAGCTAGTTACCCTCCAGTCAACAGCTCCCGATTCACCCCTCAGCCTTTCTCGAACCCAAGCTACTCCCAGCAGCTACCAGTCACAGTAACCACAAACACTCCTGCAACTTATGCGGCTGCCAGCCTGGGGAGCTACTACACATACAATGATACCAGTACTCGGTTATTTGCCCCAAAACCAGGCGCAGTCTCGTACTCTCCACAATACCAACATGAAGGAAGCCAGCTTGCTCTTCCTTATCGCAGTATTAGTGAGCATCCAGGGTACTACCCGAATTGCAGCTTCCCCAGCGGCGAGCCATCCTATAGGTCGGAATACGTGGTACCGGAAACACGCAAGCTATGCGTGTCGCCATTCCCGCAACAAGCGGAAGCCAATGAAGTCAAATCTTGGGTTCAGCGCAAAGTGGATAATGACAGGATCGAATCCATCGAGATACCCAAGAACAGTGACAGCAATTACCTCAGGGGCTATATCTTGGTCGTTTTTGAAAACGTCACGGCCGCGAATATTGCGACGAAGCAGTTCAACAAAGCACGTTTCCAAGGCAGAAGAATGATAGCGCGACCCACTCGGGAGGATGCAGAGGTGGAAGAGCTTGGGGAGTCCATCGTTTCGCATGAATCGTCAAACTGGGCCGACTCTGTGAGGAGCGAGGCCAATGTACCAACTGCTCCATCCCGCAGGAGAGATGATGACCGAAGACGGAACGAGAAGTCCCAAAGGTCAAAGAACAAGGGGGCCAAGCCAACGGGATCTGATAAAATGAAGGCAACGGAAAAGAAGTCGTCTTCAAGCAAGAAATCTTGGGGGTCCCAAGTGGACAAGAAGTTGCCATCGAAAAAGGTATCCCCCGAAGAGGAGACCAGCGTCAAGGATGAAAAGCCGGTCATTGTTGATGGAACCTCCTATCATCACGACAAGCATTGATGTTAAGATACTGCCCCTGGATAAAACGAAAACGAACGATGCAGACCTTTCAGCAGATGTCTATTAACCAATGCCAGGAACTGCTTAACGACAAGTGACGGATAGGCCAGAGTTGGAATTTGTGACCACTCGACAAAGTAGCAAGAGTTGAATTATCATCACCGTTACTTGTCCTAGCTCAACTGAAGACCACATGGGCATGTTCCACTGCGTGACTAGCAAGCACTAAAGTCTGACACAAGGTCAGAGAGCTGCATGTCAGTAAAAGTCTTTGCCACTTGGGTCTACTATAGAAAATGCCACAGGCCGAATCATTGATCTTGGCAAAGGCCGTGCATCCTCGAGGATCAGATAATGTCTTAGATGCCTAGCCTATGTGCTTTAGCTGGCCCAGATGGCGTGGAGAAGTCGGAAAAAGAAAGGAAACCATCTCTGATATCTGACATCGGTAAGATATACTACCCACCATGCCATGGTAACACAGACCAACAAGATGCTGCGGAGGCCCACTGACACTCTTGTCTCTTTTAATACGGGGTTTCCCGCCAAATGGATCACAAGAGAAACGTAAACGTAAAACAAACCAGCCAGTCAGCCAGCCCTTGTTTGGCGCTCGCCTCAACTGTTGGATGGATGGACGGATGCATGGCTACCTGTGCTTCTCTTCAGTAGAGTTCTCACTGTGGGGTTTCGTATCTCGTTGCTCTCACTCAGTAACGATAACATTGCCCCGCCAGTGTATGGGCCTAGTCTGACACGGCTATGTTATTCCTGACCGAGCTAGCTGTTGTTCCAGAAGCTGGTGCGTACAGCCCCCGAATATTCGCGGTGTTATTCCCCCCCAGACCAACTCTAGTCGATGTTAGCTTGGAAGCTAAAAATTAGAACCTTGAACCGAAAATACGTAGGGCTATCGGCCTACAGTAAGTACTACAGAGTGAGAGAGTACAGTGACACTACCTATGTCTTAGAGACGAGGCTGTTGTTGCACACCGCATGATGGAGGAGGCCATGGGTGCTTGGTGTTTGTATCTTGGTGTGTCATGACGCCATAATTATATTTGTAACCATAAACCACATCTATCCCATTCCATGTATAAAAAGCCCCGTCGTAACCCCGTTCTATCATTCTCCCTTCCCGTCCCCGTGTCACACAGAGTGAATCTTGGTGATTGGTAGTTCTGCGACTTTCAGACTTGCATGTTGCTATCGTATGCAGTTGATATCGATAGCACGGCATATTGCCGGTAGCCCCGAGCATGCTGTATAGTGACTGGAGCTATGCCTATGCAATGCAAACTTGGCCCAGAACATTGTGCGGATAGGCTGCAGCGATCCTTGTGTAACATGACAAATGACTCCACAGTCTTTCCATCGGGGGACACGCCGGCCGTTGGGCCAGCTGAATCGTATCTCGTCGAATCATTCTACCTTGGGCTTTAGCTAGAGGTCGCTGTCTGTCTGGTACGTGCTGCCGTTCATCGCCCGTTGTCGTCCCCCTGTCAGCATGTCTATCTAGCATGACAAGCGGTGCTTCTGCTTCCCTGACACACGCCTCTCAGGGTCTCAACATCGATAGCTTGTGGCCTTGTGCGGTTCTTCGTCATTTTCTTTCCAATTTTTCTTTCTTTTTTCGTTTTTGTAATAGGCATGTATGTTCGACTGAAGGACGGACATAAGTTTAATAAGGTAGCCAAGAAGGAATGCAGCTTAGCTTTGGGAATTCAACTTTGTTCATAATGGCTCAACCTCACCGCCCACCTTTGTACGGATCGGTACCTCGTGATATATACGTCAGATCAACCTCCGAAGTCCATCTTCAGTGCAATACTTGGTTGCCCGGACTCCCCTGTTGCAGCCTTGCTCACTTGGCCTGTGGTTTGCCGGCCGAAGCGAATCACCTCTTCGAGGAACCCCTTTTGGCCATCGCTCATGCCGCCTACTACTGCTCTGAACGTCTCCTGATCGATCGCGGCAAGCTCGAGTAATCGTGCGCTAGTCTCTTGGTATACCTCCTCACCCTCAGCTGTTGCTCGGGCCATCAATGTTGGGATCACCACTGCCATAGCCGCCAAATGTCGATCCCTAACGCCCGTGCCCACATATTGGCAAAGAGTCTGGGCAATTAAGGATCTAGCATTCTCGGGATCCTCAGGGTCCGTATCGGTCACAAAGGCCACAAGTCGGGGAAACAGGTAACGAGCAATGCTGAGATCAGCACTGGTCTGGGATGGCTGGAGCAGTAGTGACTTAATGCAGTTGGCCGCGATCTTGGCAGTCTAAAGTAGGCTATTGTTAGTTGATGTCCCTAGAGTGAGTGGGGGGTGAAAGTGAGCTGGATGGTACATACCATTCGATCAGTCAAACAGTCCATCAACTCCTCAAGATAACGGGCCACAAGAGCTTCAGAAGCCGGAAGGTGATTCTGGCCTCCAGTAAAGAGAATTGTCGTAGCCAACAGACAGTTCTTGACACAAGTAAGGGATTGAGGAGCCTCACGCTTCTGTGCGTTGAGGTATATCGACAGGAATCGGCGTAGGCACCCCTGCAATTGAATATCGGTGGAAGATGGCTCGCCATTGCTGTGGTTCCTTCTTGACTTGGACATGCTACCGACGAAACGCTTCAGCGTGGACAGTGACTGTGGGACTATGAGATCCTGGCAACCAGGCGTTGATAAAATTGTGGCAAAGATGTGTATGATGCAGGCATGCAGATCGGTTTTGATGATAGCTGGAAAGACCTCTGCGGCGTCCACGAGCGCGTTGAGAGATGACCGTATGAGAAGAATGGCTTCTTCGTTCATCTGGTGCCTAGCTGGTTGGTTCCCTTCTGAAAGATTTGGAAGAAGTCCTGTAAGAACAAGAACGATGATTCGCGTCAGCTCAAAGAGCTGGTCAATATCATCAGATAGGTCGCCCTCTTCAGTGGCGTGTCTCCTTGCAGAAGGGTGCGCAATGCACAAAACGCTCGCGATCTCCACGATCACACCTTGAACGTCGAGGCTCTCGGTGAGCACTAGACGATCCAGTAAGTCCATAGTCTCGGAAAACACATCCGGCCTGTAGATAGCATGGCCAGACACACTCGGGTGGAGGATCTTTTTGAGGGCTTGAAGGATGGCTAGCGTCTGTTCGTGCGTAGCCAGAGAATCGCTTTGCCCAGAACGCGTGGCAAGCGCCTCAAAGGCGAGACCGAACAGAACAAAGAAGAATGCCACAGGCTCGTCTCTGTAATTGATGTCGGAATTCTTGCTCTTGCCGCTCGCTGAGGGACCATCCGATTCCTTTCCATCGAGGGCGTCAAACACAAATTCACTATCCTGTTCGATCAAGCTGGCAATCGCATCTACCAACTTCAGCCAGGCATCCTGGTAGAACCGCAGCAATGTCTCGCGGTTCAGGGCTGCATAGATGGTGTCGAGACTCCCAGAGAGTGAAGGGGGCCCCAAGGTCATAGAAATGTCAGGCTCGAATCGAAGGCGTGCGAACTCACGAAGTGACTCCAGCCAAAGGGGCGTCAGTGTGCCGATGTGAGGCCTGAGCACATCCAGAAGATATTTCTGCTCTGAGCTTGCAACCTGGAGCTCCGCCCAAGCAGAGAACACCGATATCTTTACCATGACCTGCGCGTTGGAACTTAGGCTTTTCAGGTCACCAATTGCGGCATTCTCACTATCTTTGGAGAAATTCTCTAGAGCGCTGACAAGAGTCTTGAGAATCCTACCCATGCGATCCACGTCGGTGACAATACCGATTGAGATGAAACTGGCACAGACATTGACTGCTTCTGAAGCAAGTTCAGGCGATGAGTCGGCTGCGAATGCTGGGGTAAGAGCCGAGCTGATTTGAGCTTGATACTGCTCCAGCAACATCGCCTCTTCAAAGTCTGGATCGGGTGTCTTGCCAAACATCTTGAGTATGTCTCCTATGATCTTCAGGCCCCAGATACGGAGCTCCAGGACACCCGAGGTTGACGCCGAGAACGCCATGCGAACAACATCTGCAACTTTACCCTGAAGATCGCTCTGGGCTTTGGACTCTCCGTTGGCAGTTACGTCCTTTGCAATTATCAAGAACATCTCATCGATGCAGCTCAGTGCAAAAGTCGTCACTTGCCATCTTAAAGGCTCAACTTCAGAAGTAGCCTTGGTTTCCTTCTCATCTTTAGCAGCACCAGCTGCAGCAGCGAACCCAGCAACCTCCTCGTCTTGCAGGTCGGGTAGGCCACTGCCTTTAGATCCAGATTGAGTATCTTCTGTCTTGGGTCGTGCTCTTGTCATCTTGAGTACAGCCTGGAATCTATGAAGCCAAGCATTAGTCTCCGTAAGACATGTGTGATGCATCCAGTTGCGGATGATATTGCGAATCCCGTCATGAGAGGGAACGGTGTCAAGGACTAGCCAAAGCTGTTCCTCAAACCCGGTCTCTGCTTCTCTGAGAACGTCCTGTGGATTCCGTTTCATCATATTGTGTATCCCATCCACCGATACATCTCGTAAAGTTGTCGATTCGGACATCAAATACTTTTGAAGCAACTTGACGTAGTCAGCGAACTGCATGTGCCCAGGGGCGTAAAGCGACACATGCTCTAGACAGCCCAGCGCAGCCCGCTGCACCAGCCAATCATCTTCCTCACGGAAACGGTTAACAAGAGTGAATATCAGCTCTCTTGACTTCGTGGCATCCTGCAGGTCAGGACCCAGGACATTGATGAGGGAATCAACGGAACGAGCGATAGCGGATGTCGTAGAAAGTTCGAGCTCGAGATTCATTGTAATTGCAGAGGAAATCTCGGCATGATGGGTTTCTGAAACGTAAAGCTGAACAAGCATACCCAAAGTGCTGGGGACGTAGCCAGCAAAACTTAGCCCCGAGGCGTCGGCTGCGAGTGATAGTGCTTCGAGTGCCCAGAAATGGACCACCGGGTGAGGGTCATTGCAAAGAGACATTAAGATACCGAGGATTGTCTTCAGGTGGTAACCGGCCGCCATGCCACCCACCTGAGTTTGGATGGACCCAAGTGCCATGGCACAGCCCGCTCTCGCACTAGGTTCACGGTTGCCCACAATGGTATCGACGAGGTACTTGATCTCATTATTCGTGAAGCCATTTCCGTACACATTGCATAAGCGAGCAGTAGCAGCGTAACCCAAGCTTCTGACATGTTCATCTGGGTCAAGCACAAAGTCGCGAACGATGTCTTGGAGCAACGCTTCCACTGCCTGGTTCGAAATGTCACCGGAAGGCGATTTCGTCTCTTTCACAGCTACCCTCATGGTAGCGAGAATGGCAGCAGCAAGGTTGACATTGATGGCAGCCTTGCGCCCAGGATCTCTGATCAGAGTGCCAGCAGATGCAAATGTTCGAATCTGTTCGAGTATACTCTCCTGAACCTTGCCAGGAGTGAGTGGGAAGGCGAATGCAAACAGCTGAATAGCCGCATTGATGACCTCTGTTCCAGGAGGATCAGGACTAGAAAATGAGTCTGTACTGCCAATATACAGGACAGATGCATCATGCTCTAAACTGCCACAGATTGGCGAGCGCAGGAGGTTATTTATCATGTCTTCTGGACTATCGAGCTCATCTGTGTTCCCGTCATCGGAGTTTTCCTGCTGCCCAGGGAGCTTTCTAACACGGGGCCCCGCAACAATGCCAGTAATTCCGAAACCCGAATTGTCGCCCACATCCCAGACAGACTCGAATGTAGCCGCTGCATTCGCAATCGAGGCACTCAAAGAGTTTGGTGCATAGTTCTCCGGGTCGGCGAAGAGTGAAATCGCTAGTGTCAGCAAATTAGACTGCAGGAGTGCCTCGCTTCCACCAGCAGGACTGAGGTTGACGAGCTTGACATAACATTGCAAGACTCTGCGCTGCACCATCATCTCAAGATCTTGGAGCTGTAGAGCAGGGGCTAGTCTTTGACTGACGTCGTCAGAGATCTTTTTAGACGGCAGAGTTCTCAGGAAGGCCGTGGTATTCTGGAGCATGGTGGCTATTCTCTTTGACACATCCACGGTTAAGAGACGACTGTTGAATTCGAGGAAGGCCAAAATCGAGCCCATCGCGCATTCTCTAACATGTGTCAGGAACGACACCTCGAGAAAACTTCGGGCTGATGTATTATCTTTGGCGAGGGGTTTTGGAAGCGCATTCTTCCAAAGCAAAAGGAGCTGTGATAGATGTATCTTGACAAAGTTTGGCCCCAAGGACATCAAGCCTCCAATAAGAACCCAAGCGACTTGAATCTGTGTGCTTGCAACCCTGAGCTGCGCTTGACTGCTCGATTTCAACATATTTGTCGCAATAGTTAACACGCGACTGTTGATCTCAACTGATCCATAGAGTGGACGAGCAGGGCTTGCACTCAGAGTCGCAGCGAGTCCATGAGCAAATCCAATGCATCTTCTGGGTGAATTACGTCCCGATCCGAGAAGGGATAGTTCTCGGTTCAGGCTATTCATACAAACAGAAAGGCAAGGAAGAAGCTGTTGGGGGCAGGCAAGGACAAGCGTCTTCATGCAACGAGATGCAAATACCTGAACAGTATAACTGGAATGTTGCAAGACTTGTAAGAGACCATCTCGACATGATTCTGCGAAGGTATTTGCCGCAGATCCTAGTGATTGGATAAGCGAAGACACAGCGCTCAGCGTCGCGATCAGAGTATGCTTAGAAGGCTCTGGCCTTTCTGCTAAAGCTTGAGGGTAGTTCTTGAAGATATTGTTGATGAGGGATTTTGCAGCGGATATTTGGCCAGACTCTCCCAAAATCTTGCGCCCAATGACATCTTGTATAACGATGTCGACTATATTTCTGGAAATCAGAAGACGATATCGATTGTTGGCGATTGTAGAGTGACCCAGCACATCTATCGCGAGACTCTCGACTATTTTGAGGTAGTTTGTCTCAACAAGCTTTTCTCCTAGGCGCCTGAAAAGCTTGCCATAGCACACACCAATGGCTGCTCGGACTCTGTTTGAGGCTGTCGATTTTACATATTGGGATGCCAGGTTCTTGAGGATATCCGTCAGAGACAGAGCTAGCACTTGACTGCGCTTGCCTGAAGGAGCTGGGCTCGCTGATCTAGAGGGAATGTCCAGCTCATCGTCGGCAATATTAGGTACCGTGGACTGGCGTTTCAGTGCCTTTTTGGTCTTTTTCCCCTTTGGTGACGCTATCTCTGGTGGACCGCCCTCTGAATGACCCTGGAACAGGGCCTCGGCAAAGCACTCTGCTGCAGCCAGTCGGACTTGGACTGAAGGAGAGTCAAATGCTTTGGATATTGCAGCTTCGAGTTTGTCCAGGTCACTCGAGTATAAGAAATAAGGCGTGTGCCTGAACAATGTTTTGAGAGTCCGGCAGGCGGAAGCAACGACAAGATGGCCTTTGTCGGATGAAGCATGATTTCGTCCTTGCTTCCAGATATCACGCGCAATCACTTCGTCCATGCTAGCTTCAACCATACTAACGATCTTTCCAAGGGCGGTAAGGCATGCTGCACGGATTCCAGCATTGTTCGAGGAGGACTTAAGAAGCTTGAGTAAGGTTGAGCAAGCAAGGGGGTGCAGCCCAATGGCGCTATCACCAGCAGAGGCGAACACATCGCCGAGGCAAACAATAGCCGCATGCTTGGTTCGTATCTCGGCATCGGACTTTGACTTTCCACTCGATATAATTGCGATCAAGTCGTTGATCGTTTCGAAGAGCAGCTTCCTGTCTCCAATTCCGAAGATGTGTGCTAAGCACTTCCCCAAATTATTACGGATGACTCGAGAAGGCTGTGGTGAAGAGAGATTGATTATCTGGAATATTTCCTTCTTGAGATAGAATTGCTGTGCTGTGCAATCATCCGCTGCTAGGTCAAGGACGTGCTTCGTCAAGCTCGAGACATAAGTAAGCAGGAAAAGATCTTGCTGTTCGGCGGGGAGGGACTGAAGCTTGGGGAGATCGAGCTCTGGATTCGTCGTCGCGGTGTCGGAGGGAGCTTGCGCTTCGGGATTCCGTGCTGGAGCTGGAACTGGAGCTTCAGGCTCCTGTGTTGACGACATTGCGCACGAAAATCGACGCCGTCAACTATGTGAGAGCTCGAAGAATACGTAGGGAAGTCGCTGGAGTAACTGAATTCGTGGTCTCTTGCTATGAATGTTTCAAGAGGTAAGACTAGTAATGGATACCTAAAGTAGGTGAGTAGCTGACTTTCAGATCCCCTAGACTCCATTACACTTACCTTGGCCACATGCCACTTAGGTTCCATTGCTTCCAGGAACCACTGTACATACATAACCTGAGCCATTGTGGGGCATCCTCAGCGTCCGGAGTTTGGCCGATTCACCCTGAGCTGGGCCATGCCCGTTGAAGACTCAGACGAGAAGCCACGAAACCCGAATATTTCCTATTGACAGATTCTGAGACTCGAGTGACCCCCTCGCTCATTATGGCGACACGGAAGTGCCTGAGCCCGCTGATAAAGGCACCAAAGTCAATTGCCAACTCAACCTGTCACCAATGTCAACGATCTTTCGTGACGACACCTGCTCAATTGGCTGGTCACAACAAGTGGTCCAAGACAAAACACATCAAAGCTGTAACTGATAAAAAGAAGATGACTGAGAGATCTAATTTCACTAAGACGATTGCTATGTATTCAAGAAGTAGGCATCAATATATGCGTGTTTACGGCCTGAAGGTTTTTCTAATATTCGATAGTGTATGGAGATGATGTCAAATTCAACCCTCAACTGGCCACTGCAATAAACGCTGCAACAAAAGGTATATATGCACCGTAGTCTTTGGTCTGGAGTTGTGTCTCACTCTTGGTGTTAGCAAGTATACCAAAAAACTTAATCGAGGGTGCAATTGCACGAGGTCAAGGTCGTTCAGCCACAGGCGCACAGCTCGAGTCTATGTCTCTGGAGGTCCTCATGCTCCCTGATATCGCGATGGTCATCGATGCTGAGACAGACAACAAGACTCGGACTCTTCATGACCTGCGCCTCGTGGTGAAGAAGGCCGGCGGAGTGGTTGGGTCAACAACCTTCTACTTTACAAGACGTGGTAGAGCCGTTTTCAAAGCCAAGGAGTGCGGGCCGTCACTCTCAGATGTTCTGGACGAGGCGATTGAGCACGAGGGGTTGGAAGATGTTGAGGAACTGCCAGAGGGTGACTTCTTGGCTTGGACCCAGCCAAACACGTTGACAGCCATCACCGAGGCCCTGTCCAAGAAGTTTGAGCTTGAGATTCTCGACGCAGACATTGTCTGGGCCCCGAATGAGGACACAAAAGTCAGCATTGATACCACAGAGCAAGCTGATACTCTCGACATGCTCTTCAACGGACTAAAGGAATATCCCGAGGTCAGAGCCATTTATGCCAATGTACGCCAGGGAGCTGTAGGGGATGAAGAGTGGGACAAGGTTGAAAGAAACCTGGATGTATAAAACATAGAACATCGACGAGTTTGTAGCAATTTTGTAAGATGCTGTGTTTTGCCCATACCAGCAGAGGGGGGAATATTTCCAATGCCTTCCAAACGCCGTGAATACATCTTTAATGCTGCCGTTGCCGAACCCTAATAATGTACATGCATGAATCCGATTGGCTGGGCTTCAAGAATCGGTCTGGTCATTCTCGGGTTGCTGTGCTGCCCTTTTGCGTTCCTCTTCAAGTTTTTTGGCCTGTCGGAGCTTTTGTCGTGCCACGATGCGGTCATACTCGGCTTTGATCTCGTCTCGGTCCTTGGGGATCTTGTTGCATTCTTCGGGCTTGGGCCAGAAGCCAGGTACGGCAAAGCGGTTATCGAGGTTGGTGCCAAAGTAGAACATGATTCCGATGGGGAACATGACATACGTGCCGAACTGTGAAATGTCATGTCAGTGTCTTGTTCGTAACTCGTCATCGTCTTAGAACAGGGCCACTTCGAAACGTATAAAACCAGGCTCTAGCGACACAACACAAACATACCTTGAACACTTCTAGGTTAAGGCCACCCATTTTGAATTTAGTCTTCTTTGCTACCTTCTTCGGCAATTGAGTTGACGATGCTGAAAACGGAGGCAAAAGGTTTGTCGTGCATTGGATGACGAGATGATGCTTTCTAGCTACCTACATACCCCCGGTAGACCGTTAGAAACCACTAGGTACCCCGCTATAAAAATCAGATCACGATGATTGGTGGTGAGTACCTTACCTAAGTACCTGCTTCCCATAGGTGTGAGCCCATGCACGATAGTATTCCCTCGAGGGAGGCATCATGATATCAGAACTACCCAAGACCCTACCTGTACAGACAGAAAATAAAGATTCATATTACGGTTTATTCCCGCGAGATCTTACTGCCTTCTCGAATGCCTTGGCCAACCATTCCCTCAACGAAGAGGTATATATAACGTTTTCTAATCGTATATCATCCTTAATCCACAACCCACCACCTGTGCGTATATATCTGTATAAATATGTAAACTCCTTATCGCAATATGTTCAACGCCAACAACGAGCTATCCAGAATTCCGGGCACAAGGCCTTGACGTATGCATAAGATCCCCAAACTCCTTGTGGTACAATGTATTCTTAGCTTAACTTCGAACCACCAGCCCTTGCCTTTTGAGCTTCTTCCATCATCAAGCGTTCCGTGAAACTGCGCGGTGTGCCAGAGAAGCCGCCGGTATTGGCGACGCTGGCGCGGAAGCTGCTTAGATCTGCTTCATCCATGCCGCTGCGTCCGTCCAATCCCCCAACAAACGTATTGAAATGCCCTAATGAGGCAGCTTGAGCATGAACTTCGGGATTACGAACGACAGGTATGACTACTGGCCGTCCTTTGTATGATCCCACGGAACCAGCTTGAAATCGCGCCGCGATTGGTGTCGTCGGCCCGGAGCCAGGCCTCTTGGTTATGTGTACTGCTGGTGAAGTTGCGTACAAAGATTGCTCGGTCTCCGGTAAATCCGGTAACTCAACTTCGATATCCTCCTCGACCGTAAGAGGTTTCGGTCTCGATTTGGGCTTTGGCGGCGCAGATAAGCCGCCGCCTTCCTCAAAGTGAAAAAGCTCGTCTTCCTCATCCAAGTCTTCGTTGATGGCTCCCACTTCGTCGTGAGTACCAGAACTTGGAGCTTTAGTAGGTGAGGCTGGGCTTGCATCATGGCCACTGGTCTGGTTCTCCTCGGGGATTCTGTTCAAAGATGGCGATGCAGGCGCTTTCTTATTGGTAAAAGATCTAGGTTTCGCCATTGAGAGAAAGTCGTCATCGGATGAATCCTGGTCCTCGTCTGGATCCTCACTCACGCTCCCCAACGTGCGTTCGATTCGAACAGATTCGGGAACATGGCGGGGCGATGGCGGTTCCGGTGCAATAATAACCGGACTGGCCCGCTCTTCTGAGGGAGATTTAGAAATGCTAGCATATTTCTTGTCCTCTTCACCGACCCTTTGATCTGGATTTGAATTAACCTCGGTCCACACTCCTTCCTCCAACGGCGCCCTAGATAGTGCTCTCAGTGCTTCAGAAGACGAAATCTTTCGGGGCGGTGGTAGGTCCTCCAGGTCATCGTCGAGCATAGATCCAGCGCGAGGCTGGTCGGCGGATGCGGCAGAGGCCGCGGAGGGAATCATGGAATCGGTTGGTTGTGGTGACGCCGTAGGCAAGACCTCTGCTCCCATGACATCAAAGCGCACACGCCTGGGACTCTGTGGAGGTTTTGAACTACTTGAAGACCGTCGTAGGGCACTCCGTGGTGTTTTCGACTCGCTCCGATCCGAATGGCACGACGAGACAGTATCATTGGTTGAGCGGCGAACATGGCCTGGCCGTCCAGGCGAATGAGGTACTACCGGCAAGGCATTCTGCAGTTGGTCAGCGCCGTTATCGGGTTTCCTCCCTGTCTCAATGGCTGAGTCTTGCTTCTCGTCTGCCTGGATGCTCGGGTCAGGCAACAACATGTCGAGAGGAGGAGTGTGGCTATTTGTGAGGTGAGGAGAGGTAGGCGGCGGTCTTGGAGGAGAGCCCTCTAGCAGGGGAAGGTAAAAGAGCAACTCGTGGTGTCGATCGCGGGGGCTGCCTGGAGGCTCTGCGGCTCCCGATCCGGAGGTAGCGACAGTGGCCGGCGGGGAAAAGTGGCGTTGAGTCGACTCAAGTGGCAGAGTTTGTGAGTCAGCTGCAGCTTTATTAAGGTCCAGATCCAGACTTGTGAGAACTGAGTTGAGGTCTGGGTATTTGGGTAGTGACTGGGCTATGGACTGGGCAACATTGGAAGCGATGTCGGGTTGTGTGTCTCGGAGCAGATCGTGGTAGTAGCGCAGGAAATCAGCTGCCACCTCGTGGCGAAAGGTGTGAACCTTGTGCTCGAGCTCTGAGAGCCTCCGAGAGAGGCTATTGACAAGGCTTGCCTCATCCATAGTCTACTCGTATACCTACCTACAGGACTCGTAGTGCCTTGAGTTTTAACAGGTTCCTCCAGACGAGCTAAGACTAGACAAAGAGGGATGTCTCGGTATGCGCATGACGCAACAAGCTCGGGAAAGATGTTTGCCTTGCCAGAGAAGGGGATTTTTATAAGTGACGGCACGTGAAGTATTTTGCAGGATTGTGAGTTGTAAGGGCGGGAGATAAGTAAATCAACGTTGGAATGGGGATTTTTGATTTTGATGGCGACGAGGCCGTGGGCAGACCAAACACAAATCGAGGTTTGGGGGGATGATAGTGCGAACATTGGTACGCCTAACAGCGGCCCTGGTTCTAAGTCTGGCTAGACCATTCTAAAGCTCAACATACAATGGGTCTTGATCAATCTCTACCTTAGTACCTACTAACATGAGTACTAAGGTACCGGGTACCTACCTTACTTGCCTAAGTCTCCAATATTTTGACAGCTCGGATAGAACATGATGAATCGAACGAATGGATGGATATAGGCGCGATATTGGATGAGTGAATAGACCGACTACTACCAGTCCTGCTGCAATTCGCCAATTGACTACTAGTTATATGCTTTACTCTATGGACGAACTGGTTGGCCTTCTCTGACTTCGTCAGCTCTGATCTAAGGTTATAGTAGCTCAGCCAAACAATTCTTTGTCCTGACTGGCCGGTTCCGGACACTTATTGCGCCGATCACTTTTCTACATAACATCTGATCCAAGGATAAGACACGACCGAAGCCAAGTTCTGTATAAGCACTTTTCCTCTGCTGCCCTGGAAGTATTCAGCCAGTCCGATTGGGTAGTAGGTATGCTAACTAAGGTAGAAAGAAAAAGAAAAAGAAACCCCGCCGGTTAACCCCGTTATCCAAACACCCATCCATGACTTGCACCTTGGTCACAGTCAGTGCGGATACCCCTCCAGCTATCAGCTGCAGTTATCTGTTTCGTCCAGTTAGGTAGTACTTATATACTATGAAAATTCTCCTGTGAAAAGATCGATCGAATCCAACTCGGGACCTTTATCATACATGCAGCACCATCAGAAATCTCAGCCAGTTGCATCATGGAGCCATCCTCAGGCTACTTAGTTCCAAGAATCCTTGCTCTCATTACCTGAGAAGGCAGGTTCATCGAAGATACAATGTTCCTCTGAGCCATGACTCTAGGTAGCCTCGATACAACTCGTCAGTCTAAGGTAGATCATAGCAAGACGCCCATTGCATGTATAGATGAAGGCTCGGAAAGACATGAGAAAATGGTGCACTGAGCTCAACGCACAGTGGACTCAGGTCCCATTCATTCCAGGTTTGTTATAAGCCTCTTGTCCTAAGCACGTCAGACGACTGCTTAATCTTAAAGCATCTGATTTTACTAAAACATTAAAAAAGGTATTTTACTTTTCAAATCGACATATATATACACTTTTGCATCACTGGCTACGTCAATTTAGCTATTCTTGAGCCCGGTTTCTTTCCTAATAGGTGATTGTAATTGTATCCATGGATGTGACAAGTTTGTCGCATGGAACGAGTTAGGAACGTCAACTCGCTGGAAATACCTACCAATGCATAAATAGTACTTAGGTAGTATCAACTCAGTTGGGATAATATTCTAATAATTTCATACACTCATTGCTTCGCATAAGCCATAATAGCGTATTATGAGTCCTTCAATCCGATTTATTGGTTGTCATCCATCGCAAACACTACTTACTTGTATATTGTAACACTTCCTGGCGACACTACACCGCCTTCTTATTTAGGAAACTGGGACATATTCTGCCGTAAATAGTCCTGGAGCTCTTCAAGCACTGACAGACCTGAGCTCTCCGCAATTCCTTGGGTACCGGTCAAGATACTCTAGTAGCCAATACTGCATTCGACTCGACGACAGCATAATACCTTGAGCGACTTCGATATACCTGACTGTATAATAATTCTCCCTTGATAGCGCCTGAATAGCAGCTATGTCAACAATAACACCCGATGCGCTTCAGTCAGGACAGCCGCCGGTCATCCCCCTGTCCTTCAATGGTAACCAACCCGAAAAGGTGACGCTCTACCCACTGTCGAACTACACGTTTGGGGTCAAGGAAACCCAGCCTGAAGAGGATCCATCAGTCATCGCTCGTCTCAAGAGACTCGAGGAACACTACACGGAACATGGGATGCGCCGCACTTGCGAAGGCATTCTCGTCTGCCACGAGCACAACCACCCACATATTCTGATGCTGCAAATCGCCAATGCCTTTTTCAAGCTCCCCGGAGACTACCTGCGCCCCGAAGACGATGAGATTCAAGGCTTCAAGTTGCGGCTGGACGAGAGACTGGCGCCTGTCGGCCGCTTGGGAGAGGGTGAGGAAGCTGGTGATTGGCAAGTGGGCGACTGCCTTGCTCAGTGGTGGAGGCCTAACTTCGAAACATTCATGTATCCGTTTATCCCGGCGCATGTGACGAGGCCAAAGGAGTGCAAGAAGCTCTACTTTATTCAGTTGCCCAAACAAAGTAGGTCAACTGATCATCATTGAGAAACTAGATACTTATTCTTCCTGCAGAGGTTCTAAGCGTTCCCAAGAACATGAAGCTTCTGGCCGTTCCTCTATTTGAGCTCTACGACAACACTGCCCGATACGGCCCACAACTTTCTGCAATTCCCCATCTTCTCAGTCGATACAACTTTGAGTTCGTGGATGAGAATGGCAATGTCGTCGCTGCCACACCAGGGTCTGCCGCGCCAGAAGGCTATGTTCCATACACAAAAGTCTTGGCAGGCGATGATACGGACATGAAGGAGGAGAATGGAACAAGCTGATCCCCCTATAGGACCGCGGAGACACGGCGATGGTGTTCGGCGTTTTTGGTTGTTTGCCCGTATAGGAAGGATATGTAAAAGCTCAAGTATAGGTTTTCTCTCTTCTTCCTGTTTTCTATACATCTAAGTCCCACTTTTCTGTGCATCTCACTCAAACCTTTTCCCCTTGGATAGTTGCCACGACCCGCCTCTGGTGGCGAGCGGCACGGAACTCGAGATACCAGATTCCCTGCCAAGTTCCTGTAGCCTATGTGAGGCGATGTCAGTCACTTATGGCCCGGACAAAGATTGGCTGGCACTTACAAGCTTTCCATCCTTGATGGGAATAGTAACGCTCGCCCCAATGAGTGCAGACTTGATGTGGGCAGGCATGTCGTCTGGGCCCTCGGCACTATCGGGTGTCAAGGTCTCCTCTTGCGACTTATACGCTCAGCACTCACTCATGACGGTATAGAGCCTCTCCCTTGGGTCCTTCAGCTGGCGCGATTCTGTCAAGAGCATCGCTCATATCCTCCCGAACATCAGAGTCCCCTTGGTTTTCTCATATCAGCATCAAGAGCTCTCCGGGCCCGAATAATTCAGCTCACAGTTCTCGTTCAAGCTCAAAGCACAGCTCGTGTGCTGAACGAAAAGGTTCAAAAGGCCGACCTTGTAATCCCGAATTTCGGGAAGTGAAGAAACAACCTGGTCAGTTATGAGGTATGAACCCCGTGACTTGGCAGGAAGGGTGAATTGCTTCTGAAAAAAGCTCATGGTTGTTCCCGTCGAATGGTCTATCACTGGAGGGGCAGATGAGCGGGGTTGAGGGGGTCCTGATAATCCAACAAGGCTAAAAGGCAGTGTCCAGAGATAGTGAAACAGACCGGGGAACAGAGAGATTACAAGTAGTAGACAGAGAAGCACTGGTGTCGTTGCAGAGTTGAGACGTGATGTTTGAAGTTGAGGCATGGCTTATTAGAATGAATCGTGCTGGAAAGCAAACAACCGTCATAGTGGGGCCAGAGTTGGACGCTATGGGTCTCTTTCTATCCGTTTATATCAAGCTTCTCTTTATCCAATCACAGCGCATCATTTATAATCCCCTCTAGGTATCCGTAACTAGGTACTAGGTAGTTCCCTTACACTCACTCACTCTGTCGCCCGAGGTTGGCAAGCATCACATCCATTTTGATAATGTGAGACGGCGACATGGTTCCGTATCCGAACGCTTCACTGGATATTTGTGATGGTTCTTAAGAACATGCTGAATCGATGGTGATTTTAACGTGTCATTAGGGCAGATAGACATGAAGACCGCACTAGGAAAGCCGTCGGTTTGTTCTTTTATTGTATTCGCGGAGTATATACAGAAGTTTGAGTTCTCCATTCAGAAACATCACAGTACACGGACCATTTCTGCCTTTAGGACATGTCTAGGTGGTGATCCAGAAAGCAACCCTCCGTTTCCGATCCTATCGTTCGATGTTGATTATGATAGAGGGTACGAAGTCTCTGGGAGGGATTCGAGATGGGTTCGGTGGTGTTCGTGGGCCTAAAACATAGTATAAGTATTAAGAAAGCACAAATTGCCAGGGGTGTGCCGTACGAAAGGTAGGCCGCAGTAGCCACAAACAGCAATCTCGGGCTTGTCGGTGTTGATGAAGACTCTAGGATGACCCTCAGGGCCACCACCGCCATTGCAGGCAACAATGCGCTCGTGCGTCCATGTAACGGGTTGCTTGTGAATCATCTCGATGGCGGCTTTGGGTTGAGGCTATAAAACGGTTAGTGATTTGATATTCCATCCTAGCACTCTCGCCTCGGTTGTACCTGGAGATCGAAGTCGGTCTGCTCGAATCGGGGGCCGGTCATGGCCTGAGAACGTGGTCTCTGGCTACGGGACCAGACACCGACGCGGTTGGGAGCTTGCTTGATCTCAACAGGCTTGTTCTCGTTGACCGGGGCGGGGACAGTCTCGTTAGTTTTGGTAGAGACAGCAGCCTCGAATTGCCGAGCGGAGGTGGTGAAGGCGCGTTGGGAGAGGCGCGCACCGCGCGCAAAAACGCCAATTGCTCTCAATTGAGATGTGGCCATTGTAAATTCGTCGGTATCCCGGTGTGCGGATCGAGTCGTCAGTGTCGGCGCTGGAGGATCGTCTCGTGGATGTGAGGTATTGAACTTGGCTATTGATGATTGCGGCTCCGGATCCCTGGTTTATCCGCGACCGAAATATTTTTGTCTTCTAGACGTGACAGAGGTAATGCGCCTGGGACCTTAATGAACATTGCGTTTTGCGATCAACACGACCTTTTTTGCCCTCTTGTAATCGAATTTTTGCAAGACTTTGTAAATTGAACTTCATGAACTAACTTAATACACAGGGCTGTTTTCTGCCCTGTAGCTATAGCCACTCCACGTGTTTGCGCCACCAGAGCTTTTCCCACTCGAATTATAGCGAAGCGTCTTCTCAAAGATAATAATCATTGACACGAACATTCATCATGGCGCCCGAAACACCACGAGCAGTCTCTTCGAGACTTCTTACTATGAAGTTTATGCAACGAGCAGTAGCCTCAGAAAATTCGTCCCCGATTTCAGAAGCACATTCATCCAAGAAAAGAAAGACTGGACATTCCCCATCGGCGGGTCGCCTTGACCTGAACATTGACCAGGCTGCAATCAAGGCTGCTCTCGCTGCACAAGAAACAAAACGACAAGAGGCCCTGGAGAAGCATGTTGGGGCCGACACCCATTGGGTTCTTGACAACCCATTTGCTGGATTGAAAGCTGCAAATCAGACCAAAGCACCTCTCAATGTCGTGTATGTTGGGTATGGTGATATGGATTCATCTAACGACTCAGGCGATAATGAGGATGTGACGAGAAACGGGCGTACTTCGACAAATAGCTTCAAGAAGGCGGCGAACCAGGCATGTCGACCACTACCTCATGCTGTGATAGACAGGACCAAGACTGCTGACTGACCGTGACAGAAACAAGAATCCGAGAAGACATCAGACAACGACAGCGATAGCGAACATGAGAACTCAGACGATGACACAAATACGCCGGCGCATGGACAAAAGCGGAAGCCATCCAGTGATAGCCCAAACCGTTCACGCTCCCGTTCCCGGTCACGGCCAACTGCCGAGAGTACCAAAGCCAAAGAATTCCGGGATAAGAGAAAGAAAAAGGAGGTTAAGCTCAGCAAGCCAACGTCAATATCCTCTGGTGGTGGTATTTCCTCAGGATGCGGGAGCCAGTTCTCCCCTGCCGGAAAAGCCATGACCTGCTACAAGTGCCACCAGACTGGTCACAAAGCTGTCGACTGTCCTAAGAGGGGTCAAATGGCATACATGTATGATTAGAACCATACAAAATCCATGAGGGTGTCTTGACTTGATGTCATCTGCAGACTTGACACTTTTCATTATCTCTGGCCCAAGTCTGGAGCTCCTTGGTGTATACAGGAGAACGCTACCTATTTTCCCATTCCCACATCATGACATACCAGGCCCAGGCGGAATGGGGGCACGCAAACCAGGTTAAGAAGTGAAGGAAGTGGGAAAACGAAGATACTGGCATTGCATAGCGCGCAGCAACTATGGCAGTTGCTGAGCAAACCCCTTTAATAACGACTGTTAGACAACAGCTTCATGGGTACTAAAGTGCATCCCCTGAGTCAAGACAGGAAGGTCATAATCATTTGCCGATTTTCGTGATTAAAGGCTTGTTGGACAAGGGTTACAGGGGTGACATGCATTGAGCTTCTACCATGTGCAATGGGACTGCAATGAGATGCAGCCACTATTACTACAGTATGCAATCAGTGAATTGCTATTATTTAGTATGGTGCATACATGGATATGATCAAAATCTCTACATATCTTAACCGGCCGATGGTTGGCGTCAATGTCCAATTAAGGCCATACTAATACTATGTTAGCATAACGTGCACATAGCCAATAACACTGTTGCATTGGCAACTTTGAGATGAGGCTCAAGATTCCTGTGATGTTAGGTAAATTTTTTAGGCAGAAAAGCGATTGATATATGTAGCACTACGATTACGACTCCGTGGATGGTGATATGGAAGTGATCGCGATGCCGAGAAGGCGTGCAACTCTACCCTCAATTCACTCGTACAATCAATCTCTTCTCTTCCAGTGTACACAGAATTTGGAAACCCTTATTTATTACAAAATTCCATCCTGATATTTGGGCTCATTTAGCACCATGCTTCATTAATTACCTACCTGCTGGACGGCACAACATTGAACAGAAGTTGGAATTAGGCAAATGCTTTACCAACGAGAGTTGCCCACTTCACGTCAAATCTAAAAGAAGCAGGATATGCAAGCAGCATAACGATCCGGAAGCCAAGGAACGATATCTAGTTCCAGCGGCAACGGTGGTGCTCTGTTTGACGCCTCACAGATGCATACAGGTAGTACGGAGTAATGAGTGTTAGTCTACCTTGGTTTATAATCTCCAGGGAGAAAGACGATATCTGATTTTAAACTGAGTGCCAAAGAAAGATGATTTTACTCAATCCAAGGCCTATCAAATCTGCACCAAATGATATGAAACTTATTCAATTTTCTTTGTCGTTTGGGATAGACATCCTAAGTTTTCTTGCCTCCCCTTTGATCTCAGGGACCGGACAGGGATCTTCGCATCTATTGGATGGATGCATTGGATTGATCGGAGTCTTAAGGAGAATGTACCGCGACCAATGGTCCAATCACGATTTTTGATACCACAGTGTAGAGATCCGACTTGTTACAAGCATTCAGGAGACAAAAGAGAACAGCTCGCGAGTCACTGAGCTTATATCTATGTCAGCATAAGAACTCCGAGAGGAGCGTTACAAGAAACTGACCATGAAATAAGTACTACCTTATAGCATGGAAGTAAGGTAAATGTCCACCAAGGTATAGGTATATGGGTAGGTATTATTCAGACTGAGGTAGGTTGATATCATTGGTGTTGATTCCCATGTATGTATGTAAGTAACGACCATGTTCAGCTCTCTCAATAATTACTAGCTAGTACCTACGGAGGAGAAACAAACAACATCCATAGACTACCCGGTTTGACACCATCGTCTCGCATTTATTTGCCTACCTACTAGTATACCTATCTGCCACCTCCCTTCATACACGCACACATCTCCACCTCAGCATTCCACGATGGTTATTAATAGGCAGTGGCTTTTGTTGTCTGGCCAAGCTCATCATGTACGTGATGGAGAGACAGCACCTTGCTGACGAATTGTTGCTCACCTGGTTGTTTAGCCACCTCATTTTGAACACATCACGTTAGCAAGGACAAAAACGAATGGTAGTTTCGAAGGACTTGACCGCCCAACTTACCCAACATTAACTCCCCGGCCTTACCTTTAGCATCTAGTCAAGGTAGGTATTCAAATCTGGCACCAGCACGACAACTGAGAACTGTCTTGTCCCTCACAGCGTCCAGGGACCAGAACCTCAGGTTTGGGTCTCAATATCCACTACCTACCTTAGGTATCCTTGTCTCCTAGGTACATAGCTACCTAATAAGCAAGCCATCAATCACCCAACAAGGTTGCTTTTGTCCGTCCTGGATATCAGGGACCAGCCAAGACCCTTGATTCCAAAAAGGATTCGGGATTGGACATTCGAAAACTGATCCTATTTCGAGATAGGGTCCGTACAAGCCGAGAAACTCTTTCATCATTATTGAATCGGTAAAACTCGGGAATTATCTATTCTTCTCTTCTCTTTTGTTCTCTTCCTACTACGTGCCCTGACAGCCATCTCAACGGAGGCTCGCCCATCTTTAGTCTTTACCTATTCTACTGGTAACACTGCTCCACAGGCATCAGTAGATCGCTGGTTCTGCACAGACCCTTGGCTTCTTTATTCTGCTGTGCGCGTGCTCAATATCCAGTGGCGCACCCCCACAAACTCACTCATCGCCTTCAAAGTGGTTCGGTCATAGAAGGACACAATTCGAAAGTTCAACTCCATTCAACAGTCTGACTGGCCTGACTCAAGAATATCCCCCTTTTGTGCCAGCGATATTCTAACCCTAGTCAGTTAGAAAGCGAGGAAACTAAGCTAAGGTAACCTCCCCATGTCCTTGCAGAGCCCTCCCGAGGCCCATGTCTATCTAATACCTAGTACATATAACCAGCACAGGTACCTTTTTCATGACATAGTACCTAGTAGCTAATTGTCTGTAGCCTTTCCTATATGTAGGTCTAGGTACCTAGCTTCCCCATCTGCTTCATCAACATCTTTCAGATCTGGCCCCTGTACTGTAGCCATCCATTCCCTTGCTGGCATCCATCCATCATACCTACCCCTCGCCCTTCCCGACAAGTAGGTAGGTAGGTCAGTACCTTACCTAGCTACTCCCCCGCGACACGGACCCTGCCCTGCCCTGGCCCTGTACCTTAGCCTCCAGGGACCGTCTTACAGTACCTACCTTACCTGTAGGTCCTAAGGATTGGAACCTTACCTACGGGACGGTATCCGTTCTGTACCTTACTTCCAGGTCACATCTGCTTTGCCATTGTCATACTTACCGCACTGCATTATTTTCTTGGTTCTCGACATCAATTGGATCACATTCGTTCCGTTGTCTTGCGTCTATCGTCCCGTACGCGCCGACTTGGTCCAATCGACTCTCGTACCTGAGCACGCAACTCGTACGAACCCTTGCGATCGGCG
The DNA here is from genome assembly GCA_013396205.1 of Fusarium mundagurra. NCBI lineage: Eukaryota > Fungi > Ascomycota > Sordariomycetes > Hypocreales > Nectriaceae > Fusarium > Fusarium mundagurra. The sequence goes on along the minus strand of JAAOAN010000266.1, from coordinate 695 downwards.
ACCTGCCCTACCACAGTTCACGGTCGTTTTCTTCCTCCGGTTTCCGGATACCACTTGTGCCGTGTGTGTCGGTGTCACAGTCGGTGTCGGTGTCGGTGACAGTATCGGTGTAGAAATTTGGTTTTGCGCCTGCATTTGCATCTGCATTTGCAACATACACAATGCCTCACTCTCAGCATGAAGAAGATGCTTCCGCAGCGATGGGTGGTGCACCCATACCGGTGACGCTTGTTACCGACTCTCTCGAGAAGCCTTCCCTCGACGATCGCGACTATCGAGTCATTCGTCTTGAAAATGAGCTCGAGGCTCTCCTGGTGCATGACCCCGAGACCGATAAGGCCAGCGCTGCTCTGGATGTCAATGTGGGAAACTTCAGCGACGAGTCTGATATCCCCGGCATGGCCCATGCAGTTGAACATGTAAGTGCCCCAATTCGACATTTGTGATGTCATACAAACAGACAGTGGACTGACATTTCTGCTTGTCAACAGCTTCTTTTCATGGGCACCAAGAAATTTCCAATTGAGAACGAATACGGCCAATACCTCTCCGCCAATTCAGGAAGCTCAAATGCTTACACTGGGCCAACATCGACGAACTATTTTTTCGATATTTCTGCCAAGCCGGACAATGACCAGGATCCTTCAGATACCAACCCTTCTCCTCTGCGCGAGGCTCTGGATCGATTCGCTCAG
>JAAOAN010000265.1:0-19089 GCA_013396205.1 Fusarium mundagurra | reverse complement strand
CCCCCCCCCCCCCCCCCCCCCCTGGGGGTGAAGAGAACTATACGAGGTGTAGCTTTAGGTGATACCCCTGTTGACTGGGAGAGTATCTATGCATATGCATGGCAAAAGTTCCCATTGCCCTACAGGAGTGGTGAGAAAAGAGATAATAGCTTAAGTCCGTTCAATCAAAGTGGTGTTTACCAGCGCTTCTGAAAGACACTCGGAGTTATGGACAAATCCGGGACGCGAACAAACTTGACATGATGCAGCGAATGCCCCCTGTCTATGCATGCAGTTTTGAGACATGCAGGCGCGGAATAGGATAGCCATGGAGGAGAAAAAAATCAGCACAGCCTGGTGAATCGGGATATCTCCGCCTTGTCCGGCTTGAATGAACCCAACATATACGCACGAAGCGTTTCTCTCTTATATTATTCTTTACTGTTGAGTCACTTCCATCTTACGTTACAAACGTGAACATCTCCAATACCATCATGGCCGAGCAACAAATCTCCAATCTTCTTTCCATGTTTGACGCCTTCCACGGCAATCAGAAATTGGAAATCACAGTTCAAGTTACAGATCCTTTCCATTACAGAGACACACCTCCAGACTCTTCCTCCTCAGAAGGAGGCTCTTTGTCTCGCTATGAGGAGCGACGTGTCTCCCTTCCTCTCACTCAAAATGCACCCTCCCCAGACTTAGTTTCCCAGCTATGCCTTTCAACAGCTATGAGCTCCGAGCTCAATACTAGGTGGAAATCACAGCGCCTCAAAGTAAGTCCAGATCGCCCTCATGCCTGCGCTATCACTTACTGAAATATTCAGGTCGCGGATTCTCCGTACAATTATATCTTGACCCTTCCCTCCAAAGGCATTCGTGAGGCTTTCATTGACTCATTGAATGTCTGGCTCGAAGTTCCAGAGGAAAAGACCTCGGTTATCAAAGAGGTGATTGGCATGCTTCACAACTCCTCTCTGATGTCTGTACCCCAATTCACCATTGCTAGACACTCTGCTGAGAATGTAGAATCGATGACTTTCAAGATAACTCCCCACTTCGGCGCGGTAAGCCGTCTACACATACTGTGTTTGGTCCAGCCCAGGCAATTAACACAGCAACGTACGTCATCGTGAAGGCAATCGAGAAGATGGAGGAGATTGTCAGCCATGAGGCATTGGCAGATTTAATTGGTACTATAACCACAATCTTCCAGGGTCAGGCAATGGATCTGTGGTGGACGGCTAATATCATTGTTCCATCTATCCAAGAGTATCTGCTGATGGTCAATGACAGTAAGACACCCCAAATCATTATTAGGGATCATTAACTAACTCGACTTACCCCAGAGACTGGTGCCCTGTTCAGGTTATCACTCGAGCTACTAGCACTGAACTCTGAAGTGTCTGTCAGTGACAGCACGCTTGAGTCTCTCAGCAGCGTTGTTTCGTTACTCGGGCAATATTTCCAGATCAGAGATGATTACATGAATCTTATTGACAGTAAGGTTTGTTCCCCATAGTCTATTTCTCATCTGCGGGTACCAGAGAAGGATATCCACTTCTCGCCACTTCAACTATATTCCAGGACTTTTACTGATTCTTCACAGTACACTGATCAGAAAGGATTCTGCGAGGATCTGGACGAGGGGAAATACTCGTTAGCTCTGATACATGCTCTGCGGAGCGACTCTAGTGGTCTTCTCACCAACATCTTGTCGATGAGACGAGTCCAGGGAAAGCTCACGACACAGCAAAAGATGCTGGTGTTGGAAGTGATGAAAGCCAACGGTAGCTTAGACTGGACGTGTACACTCCTTGGCATGCTGCATACTAGGGTTCTAGCCGAGATAGGAAGCTTGGAAGTGAGGTTGAATAGGGATAACCCTGCTCTTAGGGCCTTGGTGGAACGCCTCAAGCTGGAGACTAAGAGTACATAGTTATAGGTGTAGTCCAATTTATTCTCATTGGGATAGAGCAGAATCTAGAGGTTGTTCAACGCCGTCTCGCAGCTCAATATGATCATAGACTGAAGATTATCCACTCCCTTGGCTGTGAACATCTCCTAACAATAGAGTACCCACCTTCATTGGGCGCGGTAGACTTGTCTTGGAGACGTAAACCGAGGTGGCATGGATATTCAGCGATGGAATCCAAGGCCACATGAAAACTTGTGCAAAACATTCTCAGTCTGGATGACAGGCATAAAGATTAGGAGGAACGGATGTTTCAAGCCGATACATCAAGTGCCGGGCTCAGCGCCCGCTGTAACCCTCCGCCGACCAGGTTGAGCTGCAGTTGTATTCGCATACGGCAGCGGGTGTGCTAGAGCTGCAGGACGTCTCGTCTCACAGGGTCACAAATCTCGATGTAACCTGGAGTGCGTGTGCCAGTCCCTGGTCAGCGTGGGGTTGAGATAGCGCTTTGGAATCGGGGTCAAAGCACGGAATGGTCCCGGGGCTATTTTTATTAGAGTTTCCTAGCCGGAACAATTACACCGGTATTGTGGATCCGGGAGGCCAATGGTATACGTAATTGATGCCAGCGAACTGTACGAGAGGGAACTAGCGAAATTGCTTGGTAGTGTTGCAAGAATCACCCTTTCAACTTACAGCAGGTCGATAGAGTGAAAATTGCAAAGCCAAGGTGCACGCTTCTTGAAAGGTCGCGAGAAGGAGAGAAACTTTAAGCACTCAATGACTGAACTACATGCAGACTTAAGGATCTCAGCAATACAACTTCGATTTAGTGGCTGGAGTAATATGCAACAATTTACAGTAGCTTCTCCATTCAGATTGCTTCCAAATCCAACTCAACTGACTCCCGCCGCTTGATCAGAATATCCGTGACAGGACTAGATTTTGCGATCATTCCTCTTGTATCAGGCTTGGTCTCTGTGTCAGGGCACAACTTCCAATCATACTTGACCAAGATGTGGCACAGCGCTACTTTGATCTCATTCGCAGCAAAGAAACGACCTGGACATGAATGCTGACCGTGGCCGAAGCCCATGTGGTTTGAGCCAGTTGATACGAGCTGTGCCCCGTGGTCTTTACCAGCTTCTGAGCGCATGTCGTAGAAGCGATAAGGATTGTAGACCTCGGGGTTTTCGTAGATCTTGGGATCGTCCATACGTCTGTTGTCGACGTTGAGGCGTGTCCCTTTTTTGAGGGCTAGTTAAAGGGGGGGTTGGTCAGAATTGCCGATGGGATGGGGGATTGACTTACTTAGACCGTTGGAGAGGGTTATGTCTTCAGTTACATAGCGACGCATCGTAACTATATGTGAGTGTCAGTAAGACTCGACATACTGGTGAAGGAAAGTTCTTACCAATGCTACCAGGCTTCATACGCTGAGATTCTTTGATAGCACTGTCCAGAAGCTTCATCTTGAACAGTGTTGTCTTCTTCCAACCTTCCTCGCGAAGTAGCTGCACGACTTCCTGCCTCAGGGGCTCAATGTATTCAGGGTGACGACCTAGATCAATCATGGTTTGCTGGAGAAGGTCATACGTCGTGTGAATCGCAAGAAGAGAGAGCGTAAGTTGGAAGATCACCGGGTCGAATGAGGCCCCTGTGCCTGCAGCTTCTGCCTCCTGTTCCGACCAGTCAATGGCGTCATGAAACACAGGCAAAGGCTGACCAGCTGCGATCGCGGCTCGTCGAAGCTCACGACGGCGCTCGATCAGGGGGGTGATGATACCAATTGCATCCTTGCGTTCTTGACGAAGCTTTTTGCATTCGGGGAGAAACCAGTGCGCGAGAGGACGGATCGATCGAGGAAACATTCGGAGGTTGGTAGACGCCGTGTAGAAATTGGTGGTGTAGGTCTTTGTGATCTTTAGCCATGCTTCGTTGCGGCATAGTTGGTCGCCGAGATAGATTCTTGAGGAGATGCGGGCGATGATGTCTAGAATTGCTGGCTTGAGGCGAATGGCTCGCCATTCTGTGTTTTAGCGGGTTAGTGATGATTCTTGTGTAATGTGCGTCGGAAAGGGAGTTAGTTACCTGTCGACTCTCCAAAGTTGAGAGACACTGCGAGCGTGGATTCTCTGGATAGTGGCTCTATGACAGCGGCTTCTAGTTATTAGTGGGTGGTCTTCAATTGTTAGTGATGAAACACTCACAGAGATGCTTGGTCAACTGCTTGCGGGCCACCTTCTGTATGAGCTGATCTTCACGACCCACAAGAGCAACAGTCTCGAACCCAGGTATTCCAGCATGATTATCCTGTGGTGCAAGAGTTTCAGGTCAGCGCTTCAGAACTCCAAGTTGTTGTTAGTTACTTACCTGCATCGCCGCCTTGGAGAAGCTCAACCTTGGGTCATTTCGAATCTCATCTGCAAACTCCGGAGGGAGGATGAGAACCTCGCCCCAGTCTGTGATTAATCTGAAAGGCTCATTTGGGAACAGGTTTCTCGCTTTGGCGAGAATCTCTCTGCTAAGCTTGACAAAATTTCTCTATGCAAAAAGTCAGTTTCCATTTGCTTGTCTCGTCAACAGATGGTCAGACCCTGGTTTTACCGGTGCCGAAGAGTGATTTGGGCGGGTTCGCGAGTGGTATGGCAGAGTCTTGGCGCAATCCTAGCCAGGAGAAACGGATAGCCCATGGGAGTAAAGTGAAGACAAATATGGCTATGTAGAAGGACAAGAATTGGCTGCCAGCATAGCTGGTGATGATATTCAAGATGCTCATCTCGTTTGCAGAATGTTGGACTTGGTTCAAGAACGCGCTCAGGGGAACGAGCCAAGTCTGATAGTCTGTGAGAGGAGGTTGTAATCTCAGCTTGAGAGTTGTAGAACTGGATGGGCATCACAAAAACCTTCAGGAAGGAACGTTGACGAGGGAGCTCAACCACTGCCCATAGAGCTACGTATGGCAGATCGGCAATATCGCTTCCGAGACATCATCACCTTTCCTACGTGCTTCCAAAGCATGATTCGGAGTTAAGAAAGACACCGAAGGCATGCATTAAGCTTGCATCGAGCGCGCCTCGATAGATACAAACGGATCACGAGCGGAACTGAATGTGCCACGTATCAGATGGTGGGGGTAAAGACAAGTGCCGAAAGCAGGGCTACTGCAAAGGTCGATCAAGAGACCATTAACGGATCTACAGCTAGGTTCCAGGAAGAAGGCCTAGGTCACTGATTGACCATGCAAGCTGGAGTTTACCAGGCCCTCTTGTGCTAAATGCGGTCAGCTAAGCATGGCTAATAGCACTCGCTAGGAATAAAGATACGGAGAAATGTTGATCGGGTGGAGACACGGGCTAACGAGTTGAATTCAAGTGACAGGGGTATGATGTCGGTGTTGTACCCCACAGATAGGACATGATTCAGAACCTCGAGTTTTGGGCACATGGGTTACTTGGTTCTAGAGGCTGCAGATTAGAGGACATATACAACTCCGAAACAAGTTAGATTCGGAACCGGGACGAGCTGAAACAAGGAAGTAAACGAGGTTGGGGACGAATCGAGGTTATCAGACTAGCATCGTGTTGATATCTTAGGATGCATGCAAGTTACGATTGGCAGATGCACGATGTCCAAAAGGGTAATAAGGGCCGAGGTGCATGATAGGAGTGCAGTATATGCATGGTCGACATTTATGTTTGGCCTATAACCGTGCTCTCGGATATTCATAACACCCTCCATCTGGAGATATAAGGTTTGGACTAAATGCAAGGTAGGCAAGGTAGCATTGGATGCAACATATCCCGCACAGCTCTCCCCGGCTATCAATCTGCTATACGATTATGGCGTGATAGCATATTGAGTATTAGAATCTAACGAGATAACGTAAACCAACATAATTGGCCGTCTTTGCCGATGGACTATCGTGAGTTCTATGATTGTGCCCTTATGTATGCACTCGGCACTCAGAATTTTAACCAGGGATCAATCACGCCACCCCACCATTCAGGCCTTTAGCTTGACACGGGAAAGCCAATGGCCTGTTCCTTTTGGCTGGCGACGGATAAACAGACTCTGGAAGCGCTATGCTACCGGCCCGTCCCATGGTCTCATAGACACCTGTCACAACGACATCCGTCGCTCAAGAGGATCTAGAAGCGATTGTGAACTCTAATCAGACATGGTAACGACTGCATATCTAGCGCTAGAAAGGTTGCATTAGACGAGACTTGATATCATATCATAACCATCAAATCTTGAAAATAGATCCAAATCACTCATTCGTATATGGCTAACTAACGTTACAATCTGAACCCCACTAACTACAAATCCAGCAATCAAATCGTAATCTCCTCCTTTCTTCTCCGAACAGATAACTTTGCAGTCGGGTTGGCATTCATGTTGAGGCCATACTTCCTCGGCTCCATGCTAGACCCCTCAACAGGCTTAAAGTCATACTTGAGCAGAATGTGAGCCAGTGCAATTTTGACCTCCTCAGACGCAAAGAACCGTCCGGGACAGGCATGGAACCCGTAACCGAAGCCCATGTGATCCGGAGTCGCGCTAACAAGCTGTGCCTTGCTCTCTTTGCCCGGCTCGCGACGCATGTTGTAGAAGCGGTATCCATCGAACTTCAGGGGATCCTTGTAGTACTCTGGATCCCAGTGCTGGTGCGCCGATACGAGCGTGAGTCTGTTCTTGGGGAGGACGACGCCATCGGATAGTTTGACGTCGTGCGTTGTGAAGCGACGCATGCTTGCTATTAGCATCGTCAGTGCGTGCCATCACTCCAAGATGAGACAAGGATACGTACCAAGGGCTATGGGCTTCAGTCGCTGGCTCTCCTTCAAGACACTGTCCATGAGCTTGAGGTTGTAAAGCGAGTTCTTGGACCATCCCTGTTTCCCCAAAACAGCAATGACCTCCTCGCGCAACGGCTCAACAAGCTCCGGATTCTGCGTAATGTCAAACATGACCTGCGTGAAGAAATCAGTGGTACTATGCAAAGCCGCCACAGAGAGCGACAGCTGAGCACAAGCAGGATCGTACCCAACACGCTTCTCACGCGCAATGTCGTCCAGCCACTCAATAGCATCATTGTAAGTGACTTTCTCTCCAGTTCTCTCCGCCTCAGCCTTCTCTGCGCGTCGCCGCTCAAGAAGCGGGTTGATCAGATCTCTTGCCTCTTGGACTAGCGCTCGGGACTGTGTGCAGCGCGGCATGAACCACTGGACTACGGGCCGGAGCCACGATGGCCAGAGACGCAGTTCTTCTACTGCGCGGAAGGCGATGACTGCGTAGGTAGATGTGATTCGAAGCCACTGGGGGTTTCGACACATTTCCTTGCCGAGGAATACTCGAGAGCTGATACGGGCCATGAGTTTGATGTTTGCTTCTGCGGCGGTGATGTCGTGCCATTCTGCGAGACAGATTTAGTTGTCGACTTGATTACAAGCAATGCGTGGATCATACCTGGACTATCTGTGTACACGTCTTTCAGCACCAAGGCGCACTCTTCAGAGACTGCTCCCGTCACCAGAGTCAACTGATGAGTTAGTTGATGCCGCGCAACTAGCTTCATGATGTGGCTCTCGTTGGTACCCTCTCTGAAGCCCTCAAAGCCCGGAAGCTGAGCATAAAACCACTATCCCCAACTGTCAGCTGTATTCCATATTCATGAATGGCGATTTCCTCACCTTGAATGCTGCCTTGGTGAAGCTAAGTTTTTCATTGTTGCGAACCTCGTAGGCATACTTTGGCGGCAGGATGTGCAGCTCGCCAACATCGCCCATGATACGGAATGGCTTGTCTGGGCTCATCTGAAGACCCTTTTCAAGGAGTTGACGGGCCCCAAAGGCGAAGTCCCTCTTCGCGCGGACGTTGGAGAGTTCGCCAAACTTTCTGCCATTCACCATGATTAATGGCTGAGGTTTAAGCCACTGAATGCACAGTAGAATAGCGCAGGTTGTGAGTGCGAGACATGATGATATGAGAGTGTTCTCACTCATGAAGTCGCTAATGGTATGAGAATGGCCCTTGTAGAACTCATAGTAGTAAGAAGAGGAAGAGTGGTTCGTCATTTTGTGACAATAGTCCAATACAAGATATGTCAAGACTGGAGGGAAGTTTATGCTCAATAATACAAAGCTATTGCTGATATCTAGAGGACTCCTCTGTAGAGCGCATAAGCTGTATATCAATAGCTCTAGAAGAAGTTGACTTGGGACGTTTCGCTTTGAGACCATTGACCTTCAGAACAAACTGTAAGCCCACATGCACACGGAATATCATTCCTAAACTAGACTAGATACTCTGTGTATCTCCATGGAAAACATCACGATCTAGGTCCTTGTTAAATGCCGCGTCTTAGCGTCATCAGGGGCTAGCGCGTTAGACTCACGCAGACGGCAGAATGCAAAAACCATCACTCCCATGCATACACCTCCCTCCTTCTGTGGAGTATCTACCTGTACGAAAATGGGCGGCGGACGGTTGATGTCTCAGTCCAGTGAAACCTCAAAGGCGAGGGTGTACAAACATGAAGGAACACTCTTCCGCTTGAGAAGGGGGTGCAGTAACCTTGGGAACTTTTGGAGGCCTGTGGAGAAATACGATATGCGTAAGAAGTTCCAGAGGTTCTGATGGTTTGGGATGTCTGAAATGCACAGCTTGTTCAACGGGGATACTGACATCGATGCACATCGGTGAAACGGCTGTTGATGATTGCAGTTTATGGTTGCTTGCGAGTGGACCTTTTGCGTCCAATCGATTAATGCTTAAAGTAAATTATCTTGGGCAAAGTTATCCGTGACAAACAGGAGAGGATAAACGAGACATGCTTGAGGGTCAGTGAGCTAAATCCATTGTAAAGCAATAACCTCATTGCCCGGAATCTGTCTCATTTACTCTAGTCAACTACTTACACAAGCCCCTATTGCATTTCATCTACCCATAACACAATAAAATGACTAAGTCAAACGGCATGAACAATACCAGCCATGGAACATTGTTCCGGCAGCTCGTCTCGGGTCTCGACGAAATACCTCTAATGGACATTCACTGGCTAATCTACGTTGCCTTTGGCGCTTGGATATGCTCATATGTCATCCACGTCCTATCGTCCCCTTCAACAGTCAAAGTTCCCTTTGTAGGATACCGAAGCGTCTTTGAGCCCACCTGGTTTCTTCGTTTACGCTTCGTCTGGGAAGGGGGATCTATCATCAGTCAAGGCTACAACAAAGTAAGCAGTCCCTCCTACAGCAGATCAGCCATGTCTCATATATTTCATAGTTCAAAGTCTCCATCTTCCAGGTGAGAAAGCTTGGTACGGATATCGTCATCATCCCGCCAAATTACATCGATGAAGTCCGAAAGCTGTCTCAAGACAAGACTCGCTCGGTCGAGCCATTCATCAATGACTTTGCTGGCGATTACACGCGTGGCATGGTGTTCTTGCAAAGTGATTTGCAGAACCGTGTGATTCAGCAGCGGTTGACGCCGAAGCTTGTGTCGTTGACAAAGGTGATGAAGGAGGAACTGGACTATGCATTGACCAAAGAGATGCCTGATATGAAAGGTGAGGCCCTCTCTTATCCTCTTGGACTGTATTAATAAATGCTCATAATTCTTAGATGACGAATGGGTTGAAGTCGACATTGCTTCCATCATGGTCAGGCTCATATCACGCATCTCAGCCAGAGTGTTTCTCGGTCCAGAGCACTGTCGTAACCAAGAATGGTTGACGACCACGGCAGAGTATAGCGAAAGCCTGTTCATAACTGGATTTATTCTTCGCGTTGTTCCCCATATCCTCAGACCTTTCGTAGCTCCGTTGCTACCCTCCTACAGAACACTTCTTCGCAACGTCTCATCGGGTCGTAGAGTTATAGGCGACATCATTCGCTCTCAGCACGGTGGTGGCAACGAAGATATTCTATCATGGATGGTGGAAGCTGCGACTGGGGAGGAGAAGCAGATTGACAACATTGCTCAGCGGATGCTTATCCTGAGTCTCGCGTCTATTCACACTACAGCAATGACTATGACGCATGCTATGTATGACTTGTGTGCTCACCCTGAGTATATTGAGCCTCTTAGAGATGAAGTCAAAGGCGTCGTTGGTGCTAGTGGGTGGGACAAGACTGCGTTGAATCGACTTCACAGACTCGACAGCTTTCTCAAAGAGTCGCAACGCTTCAACCCCGTGTTCCTCTGTAAGTCTCTCTTCATCTCTATTCCTTTCCAGTTTCTCACTCAAACCTCCAGTGACATTTAACCGCATATATCACCAACCTATGACACTCTCAGACGGCACCAATCTCCCGTCAGGGACCCGCATCGCAGTCCCTTCCCACGCCATGCTTCAGGACTCAGCGCATGTTCCAGGTCCGACCCCACCAACCGAGTTTGACGGATTTAGATACTCAAAGATTCGCTCAGACTCAAATTACGCACAGAAATACCTCTTCTCTATGACTGATTCCAGTAACATGGCGTTTGGGTATGGGAAATATGCTTGCCCAGGGCGATTTTATGCATCTAATGAGATGAAGCTTACTTTGGCGATCCTTCTCTTGCAATTTGAGTTCAAGTTACCAGATGGCAAGGGGAGACCGCGGAATATCACGATTGATAGTGACATGATACCTGATCCGAGAGCCAGGCTGTGCGTTAGGAAGCGGCCATTGAGGGAAGAATGAAGAATGATGGGAAGGATGATATATACGGTTGAACTTGATTGCCATTTAGTTGCATAGGTAGTAATCATACACGATTAAGTCCGGTCACAACAGTGCATATGTTTAGGGACATGTCTACCAACTTACGGTCCATCGTATTCTTCTTATTTCTATTAACAATTTCAAGCTTATGTCAATTGTGAGCTAGATGTGTTATTTGCAGTTGAGACTTGTAGCTGAGAGCTTATTCCGGCAAACAGAACTTAGTCAAGGTCGGTCACATATTGCTATTGTCGAATAGCAGCTAATTGGTCTATTACTTGAGTCTCAGTATCAGAACAAAAAATGAAAGAACAAGAGAAAACGTCGAGACGTTGTAGGTCTGGGGACACGGTTAACCCTGAATCGTGGCTCCTACCAAGTAACCAAAACGCAGCAGAAGGCCAAGCAGCGCACCCTTACAACCTCAAATGAAATAAAACTCATGGATCATAGCATACAATTGACACCCCCTACATTTTTCGGACGATAATTCGAGGTTCAGCATACGTAGCATGACTCATGTGCAGAGGTGCACGCGGAATATCCAACTGCTGCTTCGCGTTCCCGATATTGCCTACGCATAATCTTGGCACTAGTCATTACCCGGACGATCTAGTCCATCCCGCTGTAGTAGCGAAGCTTGAAAAGAGGGGGTCTTGCGTCGTACTCTGGAACGTTACATGCATATGCCATGGGTACACCCAGGGGTCGGAATTGCGGCTGGCTATCAGCCAAACCGCTTCAACAACCATCCAAGGGACACGTCAAATCATTCGCTCTGTCGGCAGACTACATTGTCACATTTTCGGATTCCCAAAACCAAATTCAATTGAAGCCTGACAAAACTTCGGGCCGAATAAGCGGAAGATGTTACCCAGGAGATTCTCCTGTCGGCCGATCAAGGTCATGATACGGACGGCCTAGTAGATACTTAGTATTCGCAACTTCGGTACAATACTATACATTTGGTAGCTTCACTAGCCTTGGAGATAGATCCAAGATACCAGCGTTGCATTCTACCTCAACGTACGTCGTCGTCTTACACCATCATCTGTCAATCAACGCAAATTCACCTAATCACTCTTGTCACGATGCCTCACCAGCACACTCCTTTTGAAGCGCCAGCTGGCAAGAATGTCACTACTACCATAGCCTACCATAGCGGGCCGGCTCTTCCAACCTCCCCAATCGCTGGTGTCACTACTCTCGAAGACTGCACCCCGCAGGTCGTAGCAGTGACTGATATCCGTCCTTCAGTCTCGTCTTTTACCCTAGATGGCAATGGCTTCCAGGTGGTCAATCATGTATCAGCGGTCAGTTCTCAGCCGTATGATCACTCGTCGTGGACAGACCCAGTCGTTCGCAGCCAAGTGTATGATCCTGAGATCATTGAGCTGGCAAAGTCTGTCACTGGCGCCAAGAAGGTCATGATTCTACTTGCTTCGTCTCGAAACGTCCCGTTCAAGGAGCCAGAGCTCGCCTCTCCCTATCCCATGCCCTCCAAGGGCGGCAAGGAAGGGGGAGCCAGTCAAATTGTTCAAGCCCAGCATGAGCTGCCCACCACAAGGGCCAAAGGCTTCCAGAAAGGTGAAGAGGAAGGCCCAGTGCGAAAGCCTCATAAGGACTGGGGTCCATCCGGCGCATGGAACACTCTTCGAAACTGGAGCCAAGAGCTCATCGATGAGGCTGGTGATATCATCAAGGCTGGCGATGAGGCTGCTGAGCTGCCAGGCGGTAGAGCGAAGAACTACCAAGGCAGACGATGGGCTCTGTATACTACTTGGCGTCCACTGAAACCTGTCAAGCGGGATCCAATGGCCTATGTTGACTACTGGACAGCCGATGAAGAAGACGGCGTGAGCTTCTGGCGAAACCCGCCAGGTGTTCATGGGACGTTTGAGTCGGATGTAATACTGACCAGGGCTAATCCGAAACACAAGTGGTACTGGATCAGTGACCAGACTCCAGATGAGGTTTTGCTTATGAAGATAATGGATACTGAGAGTGAGAAGGACGGGAGTGACATAGCGGGAGGGGTTCATCATTGTTCGTTTCATCTGCCAGGAACTGAGAATGAGGAAGTGAGGGAGAGTATCGAGACTAAGTTTATTGCATTCTGGTAGTGACTGTTTGTCTCTAATCATTATCTTATAATCAACTCTTTCTGGTTATTATTGGATTGCATTTAGTGTGAACTCTTAATTGTTATGAGGCACGTGGATGCCCGATGCCATGCGATGATGTGCATTTTCAAGTACGTAGTCCTCGAAATTCCACCCTCTTTCAGTTGCTAATTATCTCGTTAGCCTCTCCCATTTCCACCTGACATATCCGTGAGCCTTATCCCATTTGATACACTATCACTATTCGAAATGCGCTCCTCAATATCGACAGTAACTGAAGCTGCTGGCGCCGAGCTCGGACTCAGGTCAACAGTTCGTTCAGGTCTCTCGGCAAGACTACTCCAACAAAAAATGAACCGACCGAGCCAGGGTAAAAACTCCTTGAGTTGAAAGCGGATTAAATCCCTCTTGGGCTGGTTGAAAACCGATCCCAGAGACTCAAGAGGTACACCACTGGTTTCTTCCATCAATAGAAAGATGAGAACAAAGGCAAAGACGTTCAAGCCAGCAAACACCCCAAGGGTTCCCCCAAATTCGATTCTGGCAACCAGTAGGGGCTGTAGCCACGCCAGGAGGCCAGCGAATAGTAGATTGATGGAAATTGCAAGCGACGCGCCCTGTTCCTGATGTTGGTTATCTGTTTTCGTTTACACCGGAAAGCCAACTTACGGTGTCACGAAAGGCTAAGGGAAAGCTCTCCGCAGCTAAGACGAACGGCACTGGTCCCATTCCGGGACTGTAAAACACTGTGTGAACTGTTATGAGTGTAAGCGATATTATCTCAGGTACAACAGGTTCATAACTTACAGTAGATCCAGAAGGCTACCACCTCGTTCCTCGCCTCCTCATTCACTGTGTTAAAGCTTATAGCAGCTGCCATCAAGGTCACGGCCATACCTGGGATCGTGAAAAGGAGAACTTTCCTTCTTCCCAGAACGTCTATAGAGTGGATGGCCGGTAAGCAGAATAGAAAGTTCAACAGACCAAAGATCAAGTTATAAAGCATAGCCTTGGAGATTTGATCCTCTGTTGGTTGATCGCCTGGGCCAAGGCCGACAAGTGTTGTCCCACCATAGAATGCCATAAGGTTAACTAAGTAGTGTCAATGAAGTCACGATGTTCAACTGGATTGGGCGACTCACTTCCCGAAAGTTGCTGCGACAAAGCCACAATCCCTGTTGTGATAGCTGCATTGCGAAGGCGATGGACTTTCAGTATTCTCCAGTACTGTAGCACATAGTGACTAACAGCTCCAACTACTGGCGTTCGAATTTTTGGGATGGCCTTGATGCTATCGTATCCTTCGTTTTCGAACTCACTATCTATTCCCTTGTATGTCAAGTACAAGTCTCTGACAGCTTGTATCTGTGACCGCTTGTATCAGATGTTGCTCAACGGTGCAGATACTGAAGGGGGAACATAAGGCTAGACAAAAAGAGATATGTGGAAGTGTTACCTTGGTGTTGCGCAATCGCAACAAAGAGGCATAAGCCTTCTCAGGGCTATACTTTCTTGAGCCTGGCATCAAGTAGTAGCGGAATGACTCGGGACATTTAGCAACAGTGTACATGAGCATAAGCGCAAACACTGCTGGAGACGCCAGAATCAGGCGGAGTCTTAGCTTCTTGTCTTCAATCTGGTTCAAGCAAATATTGACAACAAAAGACATCATGATACCAAACGAGACCCTAACAAGCAAACCTATCAGTCATGGTATCACAAAGATGTTAGGGAGGATTGACATACCATAGCTGCCATAGCAGAACCGAAGAACCTCTCCACGAACCAACTGCTGTTTCCGCTGCGAGGATAGGGGTGCTAGTCGCCTTCAAGCCCATGCCGACACCACCGATTAGTCGGATACTCCCAAGAACTAGCCAGGCATTGTCATTCAGCGTAATGCAAGCCGAGCCAACGGACGCCGCAAAGATGAGAAGCGAGGCCACAATAATGACGCCGCGACGACCAAACAGTGAACTCATCGGTGCAGCCAGAGGACACCCGCTGTTATTGTCAGCTACCAAGAAACGACTTGCGAGGAACCTCTACTTACATAACGGCAGCGCTGAAGTAGACAGCTGCATTGGCATAGGCGAACTGGGAATTGACAGGATTACCAGACTCTTCAAGCCACAGATCAGCAAACAGATTTGCACCGTTCTGGCTGCTCTGTACAAAGCCTTGGAGAAAGGCACTCAGACTAACGGTGAAAATGACCATCCACATCCCATTCTCAGAGAACGAATGGTCAATCTCGTTGATCAGAGCGCGTTTCTCGGCGTCGTTGAGAGGTATGACCATGTTTGTAGTATCGTTGCTGTCTGAGCTGCCCTTTCGAAGAGATTCGCGGATGGCGTTCTCGATGTTGTCCTTCTGCTGCCACGTCGCAGCTGCGTCTTGGACTTCTTGTTCGGTGGGATAGGGTCGGAGGCCGGTTAACGTTTGGGAGGTATCGTCATAGAACTTTCGGACATCGTCGTGGAGCTCCCTCTCCGTCATGTTGGCTGTCATGGTCAGTACAGGTTCCGAAATGAGTTGGGCAATTGGTGTGTTTACCTAGTGCATTGTGATAACGACGTGGTCGTCTAAGAGATACCATGCTGGGCCACCAGCTCAACGGGGTTGTGGGGTAAATAAAAGGTGATCGTGATGTCAAGTATGGAAAGACGTAAGCTTTTATGTCGATGAAGTGCTTTACATGCAGAGAAGAGAAGGATAATGGTTTAACCTTGCCTTCAATGGTGGGAACTTTTGTTTTTAAGCTTATATTTCCATCTCCGCCTCAAATCGGCAGTTCTTCTCGCTCCCATGATCGGCACAGATGCAATGAGGCTCTGCCTTGCCGTTTCTGTTAGCCCGCTCTCTGTCTGCCTCACAAGCCACGGGTTGCATCGTGACCGCCACAACTGATAGCTGAAAGCTGAAAACCTGACCGGTGAATGCAGGGCGTCGATGGTTTAGAAGTGAAATTACGATCGTCGCCAATGGGAACATCGTATGAGCCGTGGTGCATACAATGTAAAACAAGGCTCTGGTGTTGTGCTACGCTAATGAGTCATCCAGATGACTGGTCGCACGCCATGACGGTCTGGAGGGATATGACTGGAGTCTTGGCCGCTGAAAATCAGGCTCTGAGCAAGTAAACATTTCAGCCACAAAAGAATTCTCGTGTCGCCTTGTATGCCTTGTTTATGTAGTGAGCAATGTATATGTCATATCATCCCCGCGTCAAGGCCTGTGCTTTTGGCCCGCTTTCACCCCAGGATTTCCCCAGGTTCTCGTCTCATCTCATCTCATCCCTCTCATCTTCTCTTCGACCTGCTAGACCGCTTTTTCGCTATTCAAGTTTCACCGCTTGTCTGCATACTCAGTTCAAGTCCGTATCGATAAAGTACTTCCATTCGGGCAATCTCCATGGCCGCTTTGGATGCAGCCGGACTGGCTCTTGCCGCTACCGGGCTTTGTTTTAACTTAGCTAATGGACTTTATAAGCTCATTAATGAGATCAAAGACGCCAGTGAAGATGCTAGTAAGTTCACTTAAGGCGATCCCTGGAATACAGCCTTTAAGAGTCATTAAAAACTAATGATTGCGATATAGAGATAATGCAAGACACTCTTTCTGTTCTCCATACACGCCTCGATCAAGTCCGGGCGCTTTTCGATGCAAATGTACCTCAAGCTCGGCTAGAGAGGGACTTTCGTGTTTCAATTGACCGAGCCCTTGAGAATATTCACCGAGACCTGGAATTGCTAAGTGGCAAGCTCCAAATTCACGTAATACTCGAGGCAAAAGGATCCAAAAGGCTTGAGACTTGGTATGCTCTTCAAAGAAAGTTCCAAAGTGATGATATCAGAAATATCAAGGAACGACTTGCTGGGTCCGAGGAGATTTTACAATCACACTTTCTGATGCTGTCAATGTACGTACGTTTGGCTACTAAAGTCCAAGGAAAATGAGATGCTAACTTTGAGCAGCTACATCAGTTACAAGACGCGAGATGAAGTCACCGATTTCAAGGTCTTATTGAGACCAATTCTCCAAAAGTTGCTGTTTTACGCGACACACATGGAGGAGCGTCAAAGGCCCCAGGTCGCTGAGTCACGTTCCATAAAGAAACATCAACATGCCACAGATGCACATGGCGCTAGCAACACTTTCCCTGAAGATGACTCTGACCGGAAGTATCATGATGCATTCGAGACATGGAAGCACATATCTGAGGACATGATCATGTCCATTGACGATCCCCCGTGGCATCAGGTATCAAACTCGAAATACGTCCCATCTATTCTGAACGAGAGCCGCGATGGTGCAAGCATAATACCTACGGCTCGAGATTTGGAAGAAACGAATGGAGTATCTCCATCCTCGAGGCTTGGCCTAGGTCTTTCGAGAGTCGAAGAGATACCGGACCAACCTCCAGAAGACGTGACAGAAGAACTCATTGATTGGTGCAAAGAACAAGGTTATCCTGTCAAGGCTTCCAATTTCAGGTGCGATCTCATCTGTGAGACGGCCCCTAGCGCGTTGAAGGGAATCGCACCTATCCACCAAGCCATCAAGACACACAATATGGCTGTGTTGGAGAAGATGTTATCACAGGATTGCAATATCGAGGTCTGCTTGAAGGATGGCAGTCAGGACTTAACGCCCTTCCTCCTGGCATGTTCTGAGCTAAACGCCCCCGCGGTCAAGCTTCTCCTTGCCAAGGGTGCGAAAGCTGATGCGGTTGATAGGAAGCGTCAGACAGGTCTTCACTTGTGCCAGAGTTCGAAAGTTGATGGACGACCCGTCGCAAAGCTTCTCCTCCAAGATCCTAAGGCCATAGCCCTGAATGTCAATGCTCAGGATCAACATGGCATAACAGCGACACACATCGCCGCTCGAGTTGGAGACGTGAAGATGCTGGAGTATCTCTTGCGAGATCAACCTGGCAAAAAGGTTGCCGACGCAAACGCACAGCAACAAGATGGGTCCACGCCACTGATGGTCGCCCTGACATCCCCCATACTTAACAAGAAAGAAGTCATCGATGTGCTATTGAGATGTAGCGACTTGAGTGTCAAGAACAAGAAGGGCGAAGATGCTAAGAAAGTGGCGCCAGATAAGGTTCGAAGGCATTTGGACAACAAAAGGCCTCGGCGGATAAGCGAATCTACGACGGTGGTCTCGGGGATATCAGTAGAAACGGGCGAGGAATCTTGCAGTGGTTGTAAGCGACATTGTCCTCAATTGAAGGACTGCAAGCTCAGTATCGCAGGTTCGGCGTTTTCACCGGATTGGAAACTGTCCTTCATCAGGAAGTATTCAAGTGATCGGTCTAGTATAGCAATGGGGAGTAGTTCAAGCATACGGCAGGCTCGATAAATTCTACTCATCTTTGGACTCTCATCTATGAAACAGTCAATAAAGTTAATGGACCTCAAATATTAATTATAGTCGTTCCTATGACAATCATACCCTGGCCGAACTCATAAAGCCACTTGAGGGTGTTTCTCCGAGGAGCAGTTCAAGACATATGATCACAGCCCGTCTTGGTCCGCATCGTGCTTTATGACATCAAAGTATGGTAGTTAGTCATAAGCCACTGCCAATTCGGTCTTGTATAGCATCAGAGATCCGGGTATTAACCTCGCGTTTTAAGTTATTACCAAGCCGAGCGCGAGCTGACAAAGACGCGATAGTGCTTCTCCGAGGACAGTTTCATGGTATGTGATTGGCTCGAATTCCGCTGACGCCGCAATGACCAGGGTTTTAGTATCTGTACAGTGAGGGTAATTGTTATGACCTGAACAGAAGAAGCGCTTACATCACGTGCACCCCACATTTTTCTTCCAATCACCTACAATCACCAGGCACCAAAACCTTCCATAAGTAATCACTAAGCCTTAGTTACTAATAGTTAAGTAGAAACACTAGTAACTCTAAATAATTACTAGTAATTCCTAGGAATTACTACTTTACTATCTATTTTAGCTATAACTTCTTTAAGTATATATATATATTTATTTAGTATTAAATAGAACTTAGCTTACTAGCTATTAATAAACTTCTTTACTTTAATAAGCTTAATTTATATTATTAATTATTAAGAAATATAACTTAAATAATTACTTAATATAAATACTTTATAGACTTTATAAATATAAACTTAATATAAACTAGTTACTTATTTAAAAACTTTAATTATTATATATTAATAGCTTTTATTTAAAATATACTATATTAAATAACTAAGTAATACTATATTATTAAGATATTTAGTAATGCTAATACCTTAGTACTTTTTTATATTAAAGTGTTACTTAGTAATATTAAAATAGTAGCTAAGGTTTAATAACTTTATAAT
>JAAOAN010000264.1:0-135155 GCA_013396205.1 Fusarium mundagurra | reverse complement strand
GAAGTCGGTGACGGTACCACCTCTGTCGTTCTGATCGCTGCCGAGTTGCTACGTCGCGGAAACGAACTCATGAAGAACCGGATACACCCTACCACTATCATTACAGGATACCGACTTGCCCTGCGAGAGGCTATCAAGTACCTCAACGAGAATGTTAGCATCAAGGTTGACGACCTCGGCCGTGAGTCCCTCATTAGCATTGCCAAGACCTCCATGTCCAGCAAGATCATTGGAGCCGACTCGGATTTCTTCGCCGACATGGTTGTAGATGCCATGCAGGCTGTCAAGTCTACAAACAACCGAAACGAGACGAAGTACCCCGTCAAGGCTGTCAACATCCTCAAGGCCCACGGAAAGAGCACACTCGAGTCTGTCCTGGTTAAGGGATATGCCCTGAACTGCACTGTCGCCTCGCAAGCCATGCCTACACGGATCCAGGATGCCAAGATTGCTGTTCTGGATATGAACTTGCAAAAGGAACGCATGAAGCTTGGTGTTCAGATCACCGTTGACGATCCTCAACAGCTTGAGCAGATCCGAGCCCGTGAGTCCGGCATGATCCTCGACCGAGTGGAGATGATCCTTAAGGCTGGCGCCAACGTCATACTCACAACAAAAGGTATTGATGATCTGGTGCTTAAGACTTTTGTTGAGAAGGGTGCCATGGGTGTGCGAAGATGTAAGAAGGAGGATCTTCGACGAATTGCCCGAGCAACCGGCGCCACCATGCTCAGCACACTTTCTGACCTTAACGGTGACGAGAAGTTCGATCCCTCTTATCTAGGTTACGCTGAGGAGGTCGTTCAGGAGCGCATCTCCGATGATGAGTGCATCCTGGTCAAGGGAACCAAGGCCCACTCCTCTGCTTCTTGCATTCTCCGTGGCCCTAACGACTTTACCCTCGACGAGATGGAACGATCAGTCCACGACTCACTGTGCGCTGTCAAGCGAACTCTCGAGAGTGGCAGCATCGTTCCCGGTGGTGGTGCCGTTGAGACTGCCCTCCACATCTACCTCGAGGAATTCGCCGGTACCGTCGGCTCTCGAGAACAACTCGCCATTGGCGAGTTTGCTCAGTCTCTTCTTGTCATTCCTAAGACCCTGGCTGTTAACGCTGCCAAGGACGCCGCAGAGCTCACTGCCCAGCTTCGATCAAGGCACGCCCTCTCACAGCGCATCGCTGAGGGTGATGGCAGCGAGGATGAGAAGACAATTGCCAAGAAGAAGGGATATAAGAACTATGGCCTTGACCTCGCCAAGGGCAAGGTTGTTGACGAGATTAAGATGGGCGTGCTTGAGCCCAGTCTCAGCAAGGTCCGACAGCTCAAGAGTGCCGTTGAGGCCTGCATCAGCATCATGCGTATCGATACCCTGATCAAGTTGGACCCTGAGCAGAGGGAGGATGATGGGCATGGTCATTAAGATGAAATGTAATGAGTTCGGATTGTCAGGTATAGAATCAAAAGCTTGGGTGTCCGTTCATGACTGAATGTTTTATACTCATATGTGTGATATCAGGCCTCGTTATAGTACAAGGTGCATATGAATGCACTGGTATGTAGATTCAACTAGATAAAAGTGATTACAGTTTGTCAAGTCTGTTGAAAACTTTGTTTTAACTGCCTTATACAACTCCATTCTTTTGATTTATTATCGACTTTGTAGTACACTAGGATATACAAATAAAGTTACGTTAGTCATCAGCTATAATTCTCGATTTAACAGGGCTGATGAGTCTCTTCAAGTTCGCCTATCTGGCATTCCTTGAAGTCTATAGATGCCTGTTTCAAATATGGAGGTCTACTGTCGAATACAAATAATGCTCTCGCACTTCACATAATCATATAACCTCGGAATAAAGGCAATGAAATTCAATTAGTACAACACCTCGTACACGAGATGCATCTTGCACTCACTCTCCCGCTCTTGTCTTCTCCTTAACCCCTCTCTTTGAGCCTGTCGACTGAGACTTTTCCTAGGACGTTTTATTTTTATACAAATGGACAGAAGGGCCACGTCTAAGAAACAGCAAACTTGCGCCCACCCAGGGGCCTCGGTATAGCCATGCGTCGAGTGTTGTGTGTCGTGGTCCGCCCGCCAGTCTAATGCGCTCCCACTCCCATCTCTCCTTTCCTTCGTTTCTCCGTTATAAAAGATATACTCTTACATGGTCCGCTTAACCGACAACCAGCTTGCCATCCTCGGGGAAATCGTACTCGGGAATCTCGAGGTTGAGAGGGGCAGGACCCTTCCTTATTCGGCCGGAGATATCGTAGTGAGAACCGTGGCAAGGGCAGAACCAACCGCCGTAGTCACCGGCCTCGCCAATGGGGACACAACCCAAGTGGGTGCAGACACCTGAGGATTCGTTAATATAGAGGTTCAAATGCTGTATCGGTTGTCCAAGTCACGTACCCAACATGATAAGCCACTCAGGGTTCTTGACACGGGCGCTGTCCTCCTCGGGATCTCGGAGAGCAGAGATGTTGACCTTGTTTGCTTGGTCGATCTCGTCCTGGGTTCGGTGTCGGATGAAGACGGGCTTGCCTCGCCACTTGATGATAACCTGAAGAACCGTTCAGCAATGTTGCGTCGTTTGTGCTAGACTATATCCCAACTCACGTTCTTGCCCTCGGGGATAGAGCTCAGATCAACCTCAACCTTGGCCATGGCCAGAACGTCGGCAGAAGCAGACATGTTGACCAGGAACTCTGTCATTCCATCGTCAGTAACCATCAATTGACCAGCCCGGACATCATGCCAACAAGGTACAACACCAATTGCAACCCAATGGCAAGACACCGGACCTAGAACCGGGGTTTAACCCACCCTGAACTGTGCTCTTGGCTCCAGCAGCACTGACGGCACCGAGAGCACCGACCATGAAGTATGAGTAGAGCTTGTTCTTTGTCTCGTCGCCGGAGGAGACATATTTTCCAAAGTCGGGAATCTGAGCACCCTTGCTCTCACCCTTGAACTTGAAAGGGCTGGAGTATCCGGAGGCGGACGCGCTGTCGGTTCGAACGGCGGTGGTGCTGAGGGCGCGCACAGCAGGGACGACGGGCTTTGCAGCCGTGCGCAAGCAGAGACGAGAAGCGGTCGCGAGGGTCGCCATCGTGAGGGATCGTGGGGTGTGGCGGTTGCGAGGGTGAGGGCGTCGAAGGGAAGGTTTGAGGTCTTTTCCTTGGTGGTAATCGGCTGATGATGCTTTGCCGAAAGTTTTGGCTGTAAAATGTGGCCTCAGGCTGCCAGATCGAGTTGAGCTCGGAAATTGAAGCCTCATCATTGGTCCGGTCACTTTCGGGTGGGGTTTCCGGTCTATCCCGGGCATCTGGGTTCCTTGCTTGCCTCTACATCTTTCACCTTGATAATGATACGAAGATAGAGAATCAGTCACAGCGACCCAAGAATCCTTTCAAATAGAGAGCAAGTTCGATATATACTCAGCTCCGTCTCTACAAGTACCTCATGCACACCAGTCACGACTCAATGGACTCATATCAATATCTCTATGACTTCATGGCTTCTGACCAATCATCTTTGATCCATTCGTCCTGAACATCTAGCAACCAACTACATAACATCCATGTAAAGACAACCCCAGTGGGAGCCAGAACAACACAACTCATTAATTTATGAGAACCATCTCAATGCATTCTCCTCAACTCCCCAATCAAGTTGCGCATGTCCTCGATACTAGGTCCAAGGCCTTCACAAACCAGCTCTTGCTTCCCTTCATCCATATCCAAGAATCTCTCGACCATCTCCCCGTCTATAAATCGAAAAGGCCCTTCACTCTCCCGGTTTTCATTACGGAAGGAACGCCATAGCTTAAATTCGACGCTTCCTGGTACATGAATGTACTCTTCCATCTTTGATTGGAACGTCATAAGCAGGTCCTGGTACTGGGGTGCAATATCACCATAGAGATACAACGAACCCTCGGCCTATTTCCTATTAGTTTATGTCTCATGCTTTATTGCAGTTTGTGCTTACCGAAGCCAGGAAGGCTCGTGGATGAACAATTCCGTTCTCCGCCATTGGAACATTAAGTTTTCGAATTCGGTTGATTTGTTCGCCAATGTTCATTTCACTCGTAATCTCAAGGCGCATTCGGTCTTGCTCTGTCGGAGCGTCCACGTTTCGTTGCAGGACAACGAGATTGCCCTTCGAATCAGCCTCCAGCCACATTTCTCCTTCAATATGACAGACCGAGGTGGCCCATAGAGGCTCGAAGTGACGGGCCCGTTCTTCTAACTTGGCCTTGGTGCCATCTTGCGCGGGGATGAATTCAACCAAAGATAGTGACTGCATCAAATCAACCACACCGATCATGTTGCCGGATACGTCGAGATCCAGAGGCAAGGCAGCTGGGCGATAAACAGCGAGCTTCTGGAGTGAACCGGAACTGCTTGTTTCTTGCAAGAAACTATAGGCCACAACTGTCTTGGATAGTCCAGCAATGATGTTATCATCGACCATGCCTAAACAGCGGCAAGGGCCTTTCAAATTGTGAGAGACAATCTGGTACACCTGACGATTTGAGTCAACTCCGAGGACCAGAATACGGCCGCCAGTACCGTTTGGGTCTTCCACCCCATCACTGATGAAGCTTGTGCCAACAATAAATCTCTCCACATGGTTGCCGCCAACATCGGGGAGCTCAGCCCTAATGACACATTCGACAATCTCGAGGCTGCTTGAAGCATTCAATGGGAAAGGTGAACCGAGCTCCTTGAATACAATCTCATCGACAAGCCTAAATGAACTCGACACAACCTCTTCGTTGCCGACTAACTCCTTCTTGATGGAGCCTAGACCAAAGGCTTTCAGCCCTGGGGAGTAGGCTACCCGTCTGACAGTTTCGTTGACAGGGAGAGCCTTGACGTGTGTGAGTCTCTCCTTGTCAACATGGCAGATTCGAATATGCTGGTCTGTAGATAGAATCACGGAATCTGGGAAGGCGTGAGAGTCAAATGGTGCAACAAATGTGGCATCATCGGCGGTTGTGGCTGAGAATATGATCCGTCCCTCGGCGCCATAGATGAGACTGGCATGCTCAGTCGTCACAAAGACGTTCGATGTACCATCCTGTTGCGGGAGTATATGTAGTCGAGCTGGGTTACTGCCCAAAGTCACGCTTTTGCGACCAGAGACAGCAAAGCCCTTGGTAGATACATTGAACGTAACCACATTGCCGTCTTCCATTGCGACCAAAAGTGTAGGCCCTGATATCTCAGGGGGGTGTAGTTGGACAAGTGCAATGTCTCTTGGGACTGTAGCACTATCCTCAGTTTGCCTCATGGACTCTCCATGGAGTGGCTTCAAGGAAGCCATATCTATCAACGAGATTTGTCCAGAAGACCACCAGCCAACAACACCAAGATCTGGTGGATCTCGGGCAGCATGTATGCATGATATTTGATCAGCTTGTGAGCCTGAGTTGTTTTGGCTTTGTTGAACATTGACAGCCAGGTTCTGCAAGAGATTCAATGAGACAAGAGAGGTTCCATCAACCGAAAGCAATGCCCACTTGCTGTTTGCTGACGCTGTTGTGATTGACTTGCCGCTTGGAACGTCCCATTTACAGGTTACCGTGCCACCTTCGGGATCGAGTAAGACAACTGAGCGAGGAGTGATCTGGAGCAACTGCCCGTTGGGAAGATTTGAAGCTAGAAGGGTCTCGGTATCGAGTGACATGCCCTGGAAAGAGTATATCTCTTCAATTCCGCCTTCACGGTCGAAACTGAGAACTCTTGTCTCGGTGATGGCTGAGACAACCAGGGTATCTACCAGGTCAGACCCGTATGAACGAAGGGTAAATAGACCCCTGGTCCCCTCTAGCTCGTCCAGAACACCTCTATCTTCAAGACCGACACCGCTTCGAATACTTCGAAGGCTCCCATCGCGGTAAGCACCACAGCCTGCCACTATTCTTGACTGACCAGACGAAAAGGCATTACCAGCTTGAGTATCGCCTTCTCGGTTGCCCATATCCATGATGGAAAAATCAAGAATGGGCGCATTGTTTGAGAAGGACTGGACCAATGTGACAGTGGCGCTTTCCACGTCGATCTGATAAAGCTGCGAGTCACCGTGATGGGAAGCCACAAATAAGGTGTTATCCCCAAGATAAACCAGATTGGACGCTCTGGATGTGATGGCTGGTGAGCGACCGATCTTGAGAGGCTCGAGTGTCATGCCGGTCACAACAACACCGGTGGTTTCAAGGTTTGTATCAATCGTCAACAGATCCAGTCGTCCATAGTCATCAGCCAATAAGTAGTGTGTACCATCATACTCAGCCCAAGACACGAATATTCTCGGGTCCTGAAGAACCGAAGATACACTTCTGTGTGTCAGGCCATCAAAGTAAGTAAGAAGAGTTTCTCCAATGACTAAGAGGCCACCTAGATGTGCCTTTGCTCCTTCGGTGTTGCGCACATGGTAACGCTTTTCCTCATCTAATGGAACAGGAATGAGCATTGAGGCGTATGGGTCAGGAATGACAACATCCAGCTCTCTGTCTTTATGAGGGTCGAACTTGGAAACGGTGTTCCCTTTGTCATCGTGAGTCAACCTATATATGACCAATCGAGCTTCTTCCTGCTCCAACTGTGTCTTGTATAAAAAGGCAATGGTCGGATGACCGGTTCGGCTGTGGATGAAAGTGCTTGCTTTCATGAAGAGTTCTGTGAGTCTAACCTGGTCGAGTCGTTCCAGCTTGTTGGTAGAGCCCTTGCGTATGGGGAGTTTGAAAACATTCAGCACTCCCTCCCAAAGATGCATGGCTAGGAATCGTCCGGTCGGATCAACAACACATTTGTTCTGACTTGACGAGTGTCGCATATATGGCTCTGCCAGGTCTTCGATAACGCGCTCGATGGTCTCCAGTTGCTTTGTTAACGGGTTCCACACCAGGTTGAAGTAATGCAGCCTATCGGTGCCGA
Organism: Fusarium mundagurra; assembly: GCA_013396205.1. Lineage (NCBI taxonomy): Eukaryota > Fungi > Ascomycota > Sordariomycetes > Hypocreales > Nectriaceae > Fusarium > Fusarium mundagurra. The sequence goes on along the minus strand of JAAOAN010000264.1, from coordinate 128,205 downwards.
TAAACAGTAGATCGGTCTCTGAACCTTTGGGTCGTAAACATTGCAGCATCGCTATTGATCCGTGGATGAGTTTCGTCTGTAGGCACACGAGGCCTTCCTCTGTGAGGCGCCATATTTCGAGTCGGTTCGCCTTCCTGTGAAGCCTCAATCAGCATCTGCTCGAGGCGTCATCGAAGGCGTTAGAGCTCTTACGCCACGACCAAGTCATCTATATCAGGAGAGAGTACATTCGCCCGGAGGGCATGGCGTATGCTTGTAGCGCGATGGATAGGTGCGACATATGCCATCTTGTCTTGCTCGTCAAGGGGGTCGCAAGTGTTGGATGGAGAGGAGAAGCGAGGTAACGGTGTTCGCCCCTCGACGAGAACTATCGAGGTTCAAAAGCTCTCCAATGCAACTAACTGCTTGTCTCCAGGACCAGGTGCGTCACTAGCCCCCGGAGTTAGTGCGGATTACAGCGGTCCAGTGGGGTTCGTTAAGTTCCTAGGATCCTGAAATGGATTTGAGATGCATGTATGCCGTTTAGTGGGGGCATAAACACTTACACCCCAGGTAAGAAGCAGCTGGAGGTGAGGGGAGGCAAGGAAATATAACATGATCCCAACTCCATGACACAAAGACTTGGCAAGTTAGGTTAAGATAGAATCAAAATGTCTTTAGCTTGACATTTTCGACAATCTAGTCCAAGCTCTAAAGTTATTTTGCTGCCTTGGGGCACTATATCAGCTCTCTAATTATAAGCGTCACATCTTTATCTGGAAGAAGTGGTTCATATCATAAAAGTCACCTATACTCAAGAAGTTACCAGCATCCTGAGCTACTGCGGTATAGCCTGGAGATCAGTCAGTGATGAAGCGTGCGCTGCCCCTGAAGCAATCATTACAGTCTTCCATCGCGCCTTCTGCTCCCAGCCCTTACCTGTCCAAAATAAACATGAACATCAGACTTTGGAGGAAGGAGTCAAGGGAATCCACCAATTTGTATAAGATCTGATACTCAGAGTCGATTCATCATGTGAAATCCAACTTGAAGTCTCTCTTTATGACATCTTAAATCCTTGCTACTAAGTTATCTACCTGATGTGCCTTACTTCTCAGCATGAGTTCGACTACTGCCTCAACTGCCAGAAGTCGAGAGGTTGTCGATTACGCTATTGAGAACCATTGTTTCCATAATCATCAAGGCGCCCCATACCGATTTCGAGATATTGTCAGACAGCTACGAGAAACTACGGAACCGGCAAAAGAGAACGGGCTAATTGATCAGGCTGGACTAACTGCAGCGCCTTTACCTCGCACGAAGATCGCGTTAGAGCCGTTTCTCGACGCCGAAAGCTACGAAACTCCCATAGACCCTAAGGTCCCTTCTTCTTCTGTATTTAGATTCCTAGGCCAAACAAAAAGCCTTCGACTCCCATCGGAAAATATAGATACAGGGTATGATCTGGAAAAAGAACTGTCACAGTATCTGCAAGATATCCAGATTGCAAGCTCTTGCAACATCCTGACCCAATGGCTTCCGTTAAGCTATGTCAGTACTGAGAAAGATGAAGGCCTTGGCTTTCCATCTACTATCTCACGATGGAAAACATTAGCCTTGCGTGAATTGGAGGGTGATGAGCCTACATTTACGGAATCTGACCACGCTTCGTTCTGCACACAACAGACATCAACTCAGGCTTGCACGCCAGACCAAATCAGAAAAATGTTCTCTCTAGATAAAGTGAGTCAGGATGGGCAAGCTCAGGATTTGTTCTGATCTCGTTAGCATTACCGTTCAAACTTAGAGCCGGTGTCTCCTCCGCTTTCCCCTGCCTCTGACTTGGACGAACCATTTCTGCCAAACACAGAAAATATGGTGATCGATCTGACCTCAGAACCAAGTAGTCCATCCAATCCTGCAGTTGAGGACTTAAATTGGAATATGCAACATGGCTTTGTGGACTCCGAGCCTCCAGCGCCTTCAACTATGCCCAGCTCTCCACCGACAGCTAAGGCGGCTTTCTTGTCTAATACAGCAAAGAAACATTCAGCTCTCAAGTTAGACGTACCAATGTTGCCATCTAGCACTGCTACCAGTCCAGTTCGGGATAATCTTGCAGAAACTTTGGCACCTCATCTCCTGCGTCCTGACGAAGTACCCCAATCTTCAGCTGAGGACGGGGGATATTTCGAAGAAGCATTGCAGTCTATATTAGATGAGAAACACCACCAGGCAAATCAACGACTAGAACAAGAACGATTGAACCCAGAAGACGCTTTATTACGATTGCGGGTACCAGCAGTCGATTTTCAGACACCTGATCCTGAATGGATGTTACATTTGTCAACTCCGCAAGATCATTTTGAATGGCTACAACAATTTCTTCCCGATGCCTTTCATCTGACCTGCTACAAGGACCTGAGTCGTCTCGAGGCATCAATTAAATGGACACCAATCCCTCATAAAAGTGGCAAAATTTCATTGACCGAGGCAGCAATTCAGTTGGGACCTGTTGCCAGAGAACTGCTTACCCTAAGGCCTCCCCAACTATGCAGTCACAACTACGTGGTTTCTCGAAACCTATTAATGGTGCTCCGAATCCTGACAGATGAAGAGATTGGACAAGAAGTCGCCTCTGTTGTGGTGTTGTCCCCATCAATCTGTCACGAGAATCAGGACAGCTCGACGGCTACTTCTCAATCTCAGAAGCCTCATGGTGCACAGTCTTTGAAGGAATTGATAGATTCCCGACGACAGGTTCCAGGAAATAAGTCTGTTAGCGAGAGGAAGAATCTACTGCTGGAGGCCACTGACTCAAGTGCGTCCAGCAGCTTGTTGTCTGGTTTCATGCAGCTTCGACAACCGAAAAGGCTGAAGAAAGGAAACAGCTCCTTTCAAACTTCAGCTGCCTCAAGGGCCACACCCTCCGTGACTGAACCTATAGCACTACCCGTTATTCAAGAAGAGGCCCAGGGCGAGCTGCAAGACGCTCCGGTTCCCAATTTCGACATTCCTCAGGAGACTTGTCGCTACATAGTCTCGTTGGACTTGAGTCGCAGCACTCTCTCTTACCTGGAGAAAGTCTGGCCACAAGCTGAGCTCATCGACCGAGACTTCTCACAGTACAACACAGTTGCCTGGTCTCCTGGATCGTCTCAAAGAAGGGAAATCATTTCATCTTTGGCGTTTGAGGCTGATATATCCATGAGCCCAAGTGCCGGCCTCATATTGACTACGATACTAAAAGTGAAACAGAAACCTCTTCCTGGATCCAGTGCTCTCACACCATTTCGCGAAAGAGTCAGACGAGTAAGCGAGAAATATGAATCTTTATTTATATTGGTATCAGAATCGAACCCATTAGGAGAATATGTCGGGTCGTTAACACCCTCTGATGTCTCCGGGTATGCTGATTTCGTACGTTTCACAACGAGTCTTCGAGCAGGCATATCAACACATCTGGTTTCTGGCTGCGATGAAACAATTTCTAAATGGGCTTTGTCAATCATGTCCCGCTATTCTTCATCAGCTCGTCAATTTGGGCCTTTCCTTGACTTTCGTGATGGTGCATGGGAGTTATTCCTGCGCCGTGCAGGTCTCAATATCAGCGCAGCGCAAATAATAGCAGGTCTGCTAGTATCTGAATACGGTCAAGGCGGACTAGCGAACTTTTTGAGTATGAGGGCAGAAGAAAGAGTTTCTAAGTATGGTCAAATCATGGGAGGCAGGCGAATACTAAACAATGTTTCAAAAATCTTGGACCGAGAGTGGATGTAGTCGGCTACCACAGAAAATGTACGGAGTAACTAGAGCACAATGTTTGTGTACTCCAAATTTAGACCTAGCTGCGAAGACTAGGAGTTCCCGATTTATCGATCCATGATCAGGTAACTAGAGATGCACTCGAGTATGCAGGCAAGGGCGTGGTACAGATCACAATGAGCAGTTTCAAGCAATATCACATCGCAGCACAACAGACTTATGCCCACCGAGCTCAGTGAGATCGCTTCTATTGCCCTATATACATACCATGCTTACCGTCTACGCTTGTACGTCTAGTCATGCATCTCAAACATTATTCAAGTTGGGTCAGGTACCCCCAAAATGTTTAAAATTGTTTAACAGACCTCCCACATTGGCCGCGGTAGCGTTCGTAAAGGCAAGGCGCCATGTGAGGTCTTTAGACCAACATAGACGACTCGGCGCGTGGGATTCGAAAGATTGACGGAGCGAGATTGGATGCCGTAGTAGTCAGAGATGGTATGTGTGAGCCAGCGCCTAGAAGTTGTTAGTAGTGCGCTATACCTTCGGTATTGATACTCACTTGAAGGCGGCGCTCTCATCGGTGCCGAACGAGTCAAATAGCATGCCCGAGTCGACCGTCTCCTGTGATACTTCACGATGCGCATGCTTCCATGTTGCCTTCTTCTCTCTGAGCTCCCTCATGGCGCCGTTCCTACCGACGAACACGATCTCTTCATCGTCGGAGTCCATCTGCTCAGCCGCACTATCATCATCTTCATCAGCAGTGGTAGCTGACGTTGTGGCCATAGCCTGCTGATTAGCGAGATATTGTCGCACAGGCTCTTCCAGGGACCGCACCCAGGTGCGCACAACGGGACTGCGCTTGGTGGCCTCGCGCAAATCGCGAGGAACCTCACCAGCTCCGAGACCCGTGGCGCTGCCCGCCTTGAGTTGCTGCTTCTTGCGTTCAGCAAGGAGACGGGCTGTCTTGTCCTCAACCTGTTTACGCACGCCACGGTCCCAGAACTGAGCAAGCTGGTAAGGCACTCGGTGGATCGGATGAGTAGGATGGACTTCGTAATCGGAAGGCAGAGGCGGTTGAGCATTTGGAACGCCCATCAAGCGGTCTAACACAATGAGGCCAACGATCAGTATGCTGCTGCAAAAAAGGAAGCAGATCCGAATTCGGAGTGCTTCCCTATCAATGATAAAGCCATACCATTCTCCCAGCGACGACGCTGGCGACTACCCTCTTTGCCCTTCAGAACCATATCCCGCTTTCGTTGGCTATCCCTCCTAGAAGGTGGTCGTCTCAGGTTTGATATGGGGGCCTCATCTTCATCAAAATTGACATTACGCTCGGGAGAATTGGACTTGGCTTTGACAGCTTCGTCTAGAGGAATCGCAAGAGGAGTGCCAGTTCCACGGGTGATCGGAGAAACGCTAAGAGATTGAAGAGCCGAAACAGTCCAAGCATCGATATCAATGCTGCCATTCTTAACTGGAGTAGGAGGCGAATGTACTTGCAAAGCCTCCAGTGGAGGATTTGTAGCCGTGGGAGTAGGAGTATTTGAGGCCGACTGTTGTTCGGGTGGCGGGACGGAGCTGTAGATAGCCATGATGATAAGACCCGCGGGGTGGTCGCTGATGATGGAGTACGATAAGGATAAGATCAAAGATGAGAGTGATTGAAACTCTCGACGATGTCTTGAGACAAAGACTCTAGGTTTGATAGGGAGAAAGAAAGAATCTCTAGGTTCTAGGTCTTGAGATGGAAGAAGGAAGGGGAAATGGCTCCGGCAATGGAGAAAAGACAGAAACGATGGAGATGGTGGTTTAATTGATCGACGGCATCGGATTGGATGCTACAGGGCACCTCTAGACCCTCCCCCTCCTGTCTCATACCTCATACGGGAATTGATATGAACCATGAATGACATGCGGTGATTCATTCAACTTGATTAGATAAAATCAACCAATCACACCTCGACCGCATCCCACAGGGGGCAAGCCAGCAACACCCAATTCCGCATTTGCAGGCGATGCGAGTCACCCGTCACCCGCGGAAGCGGGGGGTCATTTAGGGCCATGATAGGGCCCAGGCACCAGGCTTCTTGGATCCTGTCATGAGAAGCTGATGATGCTGAGAATGACCGCTACTCGAGGCTTCATTGGTAGAATAAAATATCTCAGCATTGACTTGGAGTAACACAATTTCATCCTAATCGCCTGGCTCGGTATCTGATATTACTCTTTATCTCGCGTAGGGAGACCAGGAATGCTGTCGACAAGCATTCTCTCATTCTTGGCCGTGCTGACTTCGAGTCATCAAGGCCCCCACACATACCTTGCCGTAATATCTTCAATGAGTCAAACTCGGACGCCTCGGGAGAAGAAGAAGAAGAAGAAAATATACATTTCTAAAAAGTATGCAATCCTAGGTAATCACTAAATACCAATAAAATACCTCAAATGAATATGGTATATCACATGCTCGCTGTTGACCCTGAACTCGTCTTGTAACTTTAAGGCAAGGTAAGAAGAGAGGTGAATTCCTCAATGTTCGGTGGTGGCGTTGTATGTCCTGTGAGGGTTACCAATACCGCCGGGTTTTAACAATGGTTGGCTCTCCCGCTCGATAGCGCGCTCTTCTCTCTCTTGGATATCGTGCAGGTCCTCCTCTGTTTCCGCGTATCTCTCCGGGTGACCAGTGAAAGGTCCTGGAAGACCACGCTCCCAACCCTCAGAATAGGTCCTGCTGCCTGGCGGGGGCCTTCGGGGCGTGCTCGAGTACTGCACAGGTGAGTGTGGTGCGCTGTCGATGTGGCCGTTGGCATGACCGCCATGCTGCCGCGCCATGTACTCGTAATAAACGCCCATGAAGAGGACTGATCCCTGCATAGATGCAGTGATCAAGTAGATGAACCATGTGCTCCATCCTTCCCAGCCCAGACGGGCAAAAAGGCTTCCTGCGAATAAGAAGCCACCGGGCGTCTGGATGCACATCATGGGGATGCTCAGACTGCCGACATGTTTCAAATGATATGTCATCCAGATCTGAGGCACGTATTGGATAGCGGCCAGGACTGTGGCCATGATTCCCAAGAAATTGGCCCAGAAAACGAGATGATCGGGCAGAGCAATGAAAAAGACTCCCGTCAGGATAATCACAACGAGGCCGTGAAGAACACAGAGTAGTCCAACCATGACAGCGGTCTGCCATCTGGGTGCATCGCCACGAAGATCCTCTGGTGGAACATTGGCTTCTCTATATCTGAAGAAGATGAGGAAAAGGACAAGACTGGTCAAACGTTAGTGGAGAAAACACATCGAGCTGGGCGTAGAGGCTAACATGAGGCTGAAGCAAACCCACTGAGCGCCTAGCTGGGCAACGCCGAGCAGACCGGCGGCGCACTCGAATCTACCGAGCTCTTTGCAGCATCCTATGGCAGCACGAGACGGTGGGACAGTAAGGATATTGGCGAAACCGGCAGTAGCGGAAGTGGTTCCAAGCAATACAAAGTAAGGTGAGATGCCTTCAGAGGTGCCTCGGGAGATAATGCGATAATGCTGAGGGAGGTAGGACACGAGAATGCCGAGTAAGAGGACGCTACAACATCAAGGTTAATAACAAGGACACACGCCATCAAATTTAGAGAGGGGTTGCGCAGCCATACATAGAAACGACAAGCTCAAGATACGAGGGCGTCTTAAGCCGGTCGCATTGGTCGTCTGTTGGGGCAAAAACGTCCATGGCGGATATAAGGTGAAGTACGCGAAGGTATGATAACACGGCCGCGCAACTTCGGGAGAGGATGATTGAGGATTCGTCCTAGCAGGTGTCGCGAGGGGCAGAGAGAGAGAGGCTCACGAGAAGCCTGGCAGGCACAAAAGAGAAAATAATCACAAGTAATCACGAGATCAGGCGAAGGAACGCCAGGGTCCAGTCGTCTCTCGTCAAAGAGGTTTGCCCAGCTTAGCTTTGGACTGGTTTTGGGCACGGGCTCGTGTGAAGAGAAATGATAGAAGATCGGGCGCCCTGCGTTGCTGGGGAGTGACGTATGATGGGTTATTTTAGTCGGTGTCTTGTCTGGGCGAGGCTGTCTGTGTTTCGCGGGGAGGGGCAGCGTTGTAGAAGAGACTCTAGAGAGCGTAGCGCAGCTGGAGCTGGATCTGGAGTGGAAAACCGAGAGCGAGCCGGTACTGACGGATACGAGGATATGAATTGCCTGTTTTGGCCAGCTGAACTAGGAGATTATGATTGGTGAGATAGAAGAGAAGAGAAAGTTTCGAGATACTCTTTATCTTTTGGTATGTTGAAGTGAAAGGGATATAGTCTTTTATGGATTGGGGTGAATTAAGATGGAGAAAGAAGAAAAGAGAGGGAGGGAAGAAAGGAAGTCAGAGAATTAATTAATGTAATCAAATGATGACCACCTTAAGCTGAACATGAGACTGTTCCTTCCTGTCTTCCTTACCTAAAAGCTAAAGGAAAAGCGGGTGGCTCTAAAAGGAAACCTTCGAGCACCTGCCCTGAATTGTTCCAACAGTAGAGTAGGTACCTCACTAGGGGTGCAACATCCAAGAGTTCAAGTGGTGATCCATCTCCCAACTGTAACTCACCTAGGTAGTACTAAGCTTGTCCAACTACTAACAGTGTCCAAGAGGAAATACACTCCCGCTTCGATGACATTCACACCTTGCGTGTTTACATATTTTCTTCGGCAGTACCTGGCCTGGGCTGAAAGCCTAAAATTATAATGTAGGGAGTGAGTGACCCGGAAACTGGGACACAGCGTTCTATCTCCTGAAATATACCTGTAATCAGCGCCTCTTTTCAACTCTTCACAATAACTGCCAAGACGGAAAACGGCGATCTCGAGCTGCCCTTTTTGTGTAGTCACCCGCTGGACCCTGCAGAAGAGTATGAACGAATGCCCATTGAATTTGTCGGAGCCCCAAGGGAGCAAGAAAACATGAGACCCAAGTTTAGGGTGATAAAATAAACTCCACAAAAGGTATCCTGAACTCATCCTAAATTCATACTAAGTTACCTAAATCTTTTTATCACTTACCTAGGCTCAAGGTCCCGAGTTTTATTTCCTCCCCTAGCGGAGGCCGCTGAGGAAATCCTTTGTCTACCGGGGGGCTTGGCGCCAATCCATATGACGTTACTATGAGGATATATGAGACAGTGGACGATGGCCTCAGTTGTTTGATCTACAGTGAGAGGTCCTTCAGAATCTGTTTCAATAGAGCGAATGTCACAGGACCCTTGAATTGTCCAACTGGAAAAGACCCTTGAATGTTACATATCTCGAGATTAGAGATTGGCCAGGATCATGATAAGCGTGTAAGTGACAGTCAAACAAAGTGAAGGTCTCCACTCATGTACCTCATTTTCTCGCCCATCACCATCTCGCAACTTTCAACTCAACTTACACCATGAACATGGATGATCCTGAATCGGCAATTGAATCAGCGCCCTCACATTCAGAGTCGCAGCCGAATGATCTGCAGGATCAGGACAGGGACCGTGATCAGCAGCAGAAAGCACCATCATTAAACCTCATCGCTGAAAATCAAATCATTCAGTCTGATAATGACATAAACAACCAAGAACCTTCAACTACCAAACAAAATTACTACACATCCGCACAATGGACTGCCGATGGAACATCACTCATTTTATCATCTGCCATCAACTCAATATCCACCTTTGTCCTCCCTGAAGATCTCCTCGACCCATCAGCTTCACGCCCGCGACATCTCGAGTGTCAATCCTCAATATCACTCCCTGAGCCTTCTCAAACGATCATCCCAGCGCCCTTCTACTCTTTAGCTGAGCCAACCTCGCAAACAGTCCTCGTAGGATGTCGCGATCACCCAATTCAGCTCTATCATCTCTTCCCTCCAGATGATGATGGCCTCGCGTCGCGTTCTGCCCCACTTGCTTCGTATAAATTAATACGTTTTGAAACAGAAGAGTATATCACGCCCTCGTCTATCCTCTGGGATGCACCCGGGACGCATTTCCTCGTCGGCTCAACGAACCGGCTTGATTACTTTGACATGACTCGACCAGGATCAGATGGTCCGATACTTACTATACCCACCATCCCTTCTAGACGTCATATACGGAAGGGAAATGGAGTTGGTATGAAGGGTACTGTCGCTGCTCTCGCTTCCTCGCCCGTGGATGGTAACGGGAGCTCTATTATTGCTGCAGGGACATGGACACGGTGGATGGGATTGTATGATGTCCACCGTTCAGACAAGGTTATTGCAAATTGGTCTCTCCCTCGCTCTGAGGATATCCCAGGAGGAATAGGAGGCCAGGGAATTGTTCAAGTCCGCTGGAGTCCTTGCGGCCGATACATGATCCTCAACGAGCGCCATGCCTCTGGTCTGATTGTGTATGACGTCCGCGGAACAGGCGAACTCCTCTGCACCCTTCGAGGTCGGAGTGCGCCTACACAGCAGAAGATGATGGTGGATGTCTTTGCTGGCGATCCCTATGCTGAGTTCCCATCCTTCGAGGTCTGGGCAGGGACACAAGATGGTGGTGTTGTGGTGTGGGAAGGCGTTGGCTCCCAAGCTGGCGTTGTAGATCCATCATGGACATGGAAGCCCCATGATGCGCCGGTAGGAAGCACTGCTTTACATTCAAGCGGTTCTGTAGTCGCAACGTGCTCAGGAGGATGGGGGTTCAAAAATTCGTCAGAAACAAAGACAGTGTTCGACGAGTCTAGTGTCAAGATCTGGACTATAGGAGGATGACTTGATTAAAAACACGGTAGGCTGAAGGATAATCATGCAAGTTGGTAAGATGTCACTTAGAGGAATCCACCGTTAAGCACATGTTCAAGACGAGTAAGTATTGGCTTCCGTTCAGCGTCTAACTTTGCTCCCCATTTGACATAAAGGAAGCCAGAAATAATGGAGTGATAAATGAAGACGAATCAAAAGGTTTTCAAGTCAATATTGGCTAATTTCTTTATATCATAGCTATCTACCAAAAACCCATACCCATGACCGTGTGGCCATCATATCTCATGACTAACCCAAGCTGAAGCTCTCCTACTCCAGCACTGTTGGGAACCGCTCATTACAACTTGCAATTCTTCCTTTATAGTAATGCAACTCCGGATATCAACTCCATATGCTAACCCAAAAGCAAACGCCAAAGCAATTCTTGAGCTGCGGTGTCGCCCGCCATCTGTTTATGTGCCGTCTCCCCTTTTCCTTTTCATCGGATTCATATACAATTAGAACCACCCAGGCCCACGATTCTGCTGCCACAACGGTCCTCCACCACCGCCGCGGGGTCCAGGATATACTTGGCTCATTTGGCCAGGCGTACTGATCGCTGTCCCAGGTCGTGGATGTTCCTCGCTGATTCGTCCCAAACCAGAGTTGTAACTGTGATCAAAGTCGTCGTCTCGCGTCAAAGGCACCTCATCATGCTCCATGTGCGAAGATCCACCAACAGCACCCGCTGAATTTCCATAGCCATAATTATTAGAGGAAGGGTCCCATGGCTCGGAAAATGGCTCCTCGTGGCCAGCAGCCGAGTTCATAGTGCGCTGCTGGTTCCTCACTGGAACTGGTGGGGGTGGTGCCATTTTGTCGGTCTCATGCATAAGGGGCACCGGAGCAAAATTATGATTATTGTCTAACGGCGGACTAGAGAAAATTCATCTGTTAGCTTTTTGCGCCAAAAGTATAAAGAGAGGTCTTTTCATGGGGCGCTTACCCAATGTGCTGCACCTGGTGTTTCACGCCTGGCCCCTGGCGCGTATTTCCCTTCTTGCGCTTCCATAGCCAAATGCCGAGAACTATGAGGGCTGCGAGGGCTGCTACGCCGCCGATGGTACCGCCGATGATGTCGCCAGTATTCTTGGAGCCATTGTCGTTGCCGTCGGTGTCAGGGGCATCAGAGTCGCCAGATTCCGTGGACGATGGGTCTGCAGTCTCTGAAGCTGTGGTTTCTGTGGAGGTGTCGGATTCGGTCTTCGAAGCCGTTGAGGTTTCCGACTCTGTTGAGGAAGTTTCTGAATTTGTATTTGTTGTTGTTGATGCCGTTGACTCTGTTGTTGAACCTGAGGAGGTTTCTGTAGATTTTGTAGATGCGCTCCTTGTCGTTGATGATTTTGTGGCGGAAGTGTCCGTCGTTGTTGTCCTTCTCCTTGTTCCTAGTGTTGTGGGTTCAGATAGTGAACTCACTGGCTGTGTAAGAGGAACATTTATGCTGGTGAGGTCAATCGCACTCTTTCCTGAAGCTGTAGCCACAACTTTTGTCGCCAAACCAGATGTTGAACCGCATCCAAATTGAAAGAAGCCGCCTTCATAGCTATTTCTGTAGCACGAGTCGCTCCCTCGGCATGTGAACACATATGGATTCACCTCTGTTTGTGGTCCACTGTCTGCATCCACACAGCCTGTGAATACACCCGACGTACAAGATCCGCCATCGGGACAACATCCCACAGCGCCATGATCGACATCTACCACACAATGCGACCCAGCAGAGCAGGTTGCTGGTAGTCCAGGATCTCCCCCTAGGTAACCACAAACAGTGTTAAATTGCCTTCGCAGTAATAATGAATCGTCGGGCGCAGGCGTCGCGGCGAGAGGGTACGGCAGAACATTGAGTTCATAAAAGTCCACCGTCTTTGTCGGTTGTGGAAGAACGTGGCCGGTAGCGAGATTGAGAACGCCAGAGATGACGAGAAACGGCGGTAGACGCGCCATTAGAAAGGCCGGGGTCATGATTTGCGATCTCGTGAATCTAAGGTAATCTCAAGCAAACATGGTATAGTCGATCGGTTAAATCTGTAGTGTAATTAAGATCGTGGGCGGGTTTTCTTTTTGGTGAAGTCGTAGATATTAAGAGAAGATAGAGAGCGACTCTAGAGAGAGGACACCCTTTGAACGGAAGAGAGGAAACTCAGCGCACGGGTAAAAAGGACAAAGGATGCAAAAAATGATACGATGAGTAACCAAACTAACGATGTAACAAAGGGGTTAGAAAAGCTCAAAGGAGGAAGAAATCGAAAAGCCCTTGAGTAGAAGGGGGGCCTGTGACACTGAACTCAGTCTGCCTCGTCAACCAACTTATCCACGACTTGGCCTGACCTTAAGCCAAGTGGAGTGAATTGTACTGTTAAGAAGTGGCTGGAGACTGTCAAAACTGTTGAAAATAGAGGACTTGAACTAGGGAAGACCCTGAACGTTTCAAAATCGAGACGGTTTTGCTGCTTCTATGTATCCTCTCTGCCTGAGTCGCGTGTGGGCTTCCTAGCAACCCTGCCACTCTATTTCAAGGGCAGTCAAGCCACCTCTGACCAAGACTTTCTGATTGCTCTCAATTACGATTTTCTCGTCAGATAAGACTCCAGGATCTGTAAGTTATAGCCCGTCGATGGGCGAACCAGGAACAAGAACAGAGCCGTTTAAAGTGCTGGCAGCCGGGGGGCGTCTTCCGAAACTGCAACCCTGTATCCCACGGCAACTCGGGATCCAATCAGGGATGGCGAACAGGCCGTTTTATGAGAGGCTGGTGTGGGCTTCGGGGGAGGCTGGGGGCGGTCGTTGGAAAATCAACCAAGGTTTTGAAGAAGCAAAGTTTGACGGATTCGTCCAGTTAAGTTGGATAAAAAAGAAGTTGAAAAGAAGTAAGAAGAAGGCATGATAATTTGGGTAAACAACTGACGACATAGAGTAACTTAGTACATAGCAACCGGAAACAATTTGTCGTTGTTTGGAATGCTTGGAAGCATTCTAGCAACCAATCTCATCTTCAGAACCTAGAGCCTCCTACGACACTTGGACAGTTGCACACCCTCAGAAGGGGCCTGAAGGGGCCTAGAGGGGCCATATCTGCCACGTTGGCATGCGGCTTCTAAAGAATGTCTCATCTCACGCCCTCAATTTGCGTTGATCTTTGTGCATTAGTGATCGCTAGTGTCTCTGCTTTTGCTTGCGACCACATCCCTTGTTCTTGACCTTTTGCTCCGTTTTCAATATTACCATCCACCAACGCCAATATTCTATATCATGTCTTAATTGTTCTGTTATATCTCATATTGAAATCACCTGCCACAAGTGTTCTAGCCGCCTAAATTGTCAGTCAGTGCATCAGCTGACACACATCATCGTTTGGTAACTGTGGCCGTGTTTCACCATCAATTTCTGCTTCTAAATCGGGATACTGCACATCTTCACCGCAGAGCTAATACGAATCCTGCACTATGAACTCGTATCGAGATGCATATCTAGCATGTTTGTGGCCAGGCTTGCCAGGGTACAAAAGAATATGCATAGAACATGATTTATTCCTCCACTCTATTGCTGCCAGCACATTTCCTATCCACATCCCGCTAAAGACAAGAGTCTATACTCCGTACCATGCCATAACTCCTCAAGACCCAAGCCATTCTGTGCCACGAGCGTACATGTCCCTTTTCTAACAAAACCAACACGACTAACCATGATGTAACCAATAACACCACAATGCGCACAAATATGCTCATGTCTTCCTAGACGAGCTCACGACTACTGTTAGACTGTCTCTCATAAGACAAATTCTTTAGTTCCTGGGCACCCGTCTTGTGGGCTTTCTTGGCCACTTTAGCCTGCTTCTTCTCCATCTTCCTCTGTTGCTTGATCGCCTTCTTCTCCTTGCGAGAGAGCTTGGGGAATTCGCTATCGGGTCCCCGCAGAACGAAGCCAGGATGCATGATGTTGAGCAATACGAGGGCGATCAACATCGGAGTTGCATCGAGACCCAGTGGATACTCTTCATGAATCAAAAGTTGATTGTGCTCATTGACACCAGGACCAAATTCGATCAGACGATATACAATTCGGATCTTGAAGTTGTCAGCTGGACAATTCGAATCAAGAAAGACGAAGTACTTACCACAATGAGAATTAGAACCGCAAGCATAGTCAAGATGAGCCACTTCATGCATCCCATTCTGCGGCCCTCGAGTTGTCGAAGCTTGAAGTAGAAGAAGGCAGTGATACCAATGAAGATCAAAATGACAGCAAGCTGCAGACCAACACCAGCCATGTAAACCTTCTGTCCAATTCGAATCACGTTCATATCCTCGTTATTCGAGAGCATGCTGCCACCGGCTCCCTGGACCAGGAAAAGAATGATATCGAGCCAGACGAAGAGGAGAGTCATGCGGATGGCCTTGATGCCTAGGAGCTTTCGGTCAGGCATACGGAAATATACCATGCGTGCGACGGCCATGTAGACGAAAGCATTGACCCCTGAGTCAGTTAGCTTTTGGTCCCAAAGGACTACCTTATAATTGAAGTACTTACAGAGAGGAGCAAGAAGAAAGAACAGTTGACCCAGAATAACATATGTCGTGTTCTGCTGATTCCTGCTTCCTAGGGTCTTGAAAGCAAATCCAATGGTTTCCCAAGCTGCGCCCATGATGGCCACCCAACAGAATTTCTATGAACTTTCAGAGACTAGAAGACTACTGTTACTTGGTAGCACTCACCTTCTTGAAGAGAATTGCTTGTATGAGATGGACCATGGTTGTCATACCAAAGAGCACACAAAAGGCAAGATTGGCAGCAAAGCTGGGATCGAAGAAATAGTTGGCGTTGCACGCATCTACAGGAACACGGCCATATTTCCCAGGCACAGCAGTTGTGCAAGTCGTTGTTGCTGAAGAAGTTGTTGTTGTGGCTGTTGACGTAAAGGTTGTGGTAGACATGATCTAATAGTGTAAGTCGTGTAAGTCAGGTCCAGTACCTTGGAGAACGGATTTGAAGGGGAATCTGGAAGTGAAGGTGGCTATTTAGCTGATGAGATTGTCCGATAAACGAGATTTTGGCCATTCTCATCTCTTCCTTATATACAACTCCATCACGCTGTTTTGGCGTAATTACTGCATTTGGCGAGCTTCACTTCGTGTCTGAGGCTCTCCATGTCAGATTTGATCCGCTACAGGGGTCTCTCTGGCGGGGACACGCTGGCTCGCCAAAGCTAACGACTACTCAGCCAACGAGGTGCGACCATTTCGAGGCTGTGAGTCTCAAGCACATTCTGCATTCCCACGTTTCAAGAGACTGTCAAATCTGTAATTGACGACTGGACCAGTCAGAGTTGTTCAAGCTGAAGTTGAGGTCCACTTTGCTGTTTGAAGGGCGGCGTGGCTTTGGGAAGCTTCATCTTCCTTCAAGGCTCAGCTTATCTTTAAGATGTGTCGCTATTGGCTGGCTCGTCTATTGAGAAGCTGATGTGGAGAAGTGGTTGATGGGGTTCTTAAAAAGATAGCCCGTTGCTTACTTGACCAGATTCTTCGATATACAACCTCATTACCATGGTTTGATATTCATTAGCTGGTTCGTTTGTTTTTGTTGTAGTCGTAATCATGCACGCACTCCTGATGCTGGTTGACGCGTTCTTCAGCTCAGCCTCTGCCAACAACAGCTCAATCGCTGAACGCCAACATCGAGGACGATACAGCATTGCAATCCAGCCAAGCGAACAATCTAAAGACATCCCACCCAACTGCTTTGTATGGCATTGATGAACTACTTATGATACTTTCTGCCGGTTCTCAGACGCCGAGTTGTCTTGGGAATAGGAACCAACATATCCCTCGCCGCGTCAAACTCAGTACTCATGATAATCCTTTATAGGTAAACTCATCATCATATATCCTCAAGTCATCATAAGGCCCATCACAAGCTCCAAGGTCTTATTAGGATAGCCCATTTCAAGCCTACACGATGGTGAGTCCCAACAGATCATTTCATCTACGATCTTCAACAGATTCTACAGAACTAGGTAGGTAGTGTCTACAAAAGTCATATTTCAATATCATCAACTCGCTTCACAGTATATATCTGATACCAATTGCTGTATTTGCAGTTAATAATTCCCGTGCTATTATTATTATGTGAGGCCATTCCGACTTTCCAGATTCCTCGTATCAGTAAACCTGGCCTCGAACCCCGAAATCTTGATTTCTCAAGTCTAGATCGTCCAATCCCCTGTTGCTAAAGACTGACAAGCATCTCTTAGTGGTGCCGAGCTTCGTCCAGGGACCATTCTTCTCCACTCTGCCATGAACCCTTGAGACCTTCACCAGCCTCTGGTTGGAGCTCTTTTTTGCAGCTGTCACCAGAAAAGATGCCTATTCAGAGTAGAGGATCATCAGTGCGCGCTAAGCTCGGAGTGCAGTAGTTGATTAAAAAAGACTATACACTTTTGGTCTGGTAACAGTGATGCAGTGACGGCTTAATTTGGGCAGCGGTGACCTTCTCCTGAAACCCCCAAAAAGTCGCCTTTTCCCGCCTCCCACTCATTCTCGTGATACCATCAGTTCCATTGGCATCCATTTGTTGGTGGTCGGGAGCCGATCTACAGCGCAACTTGACTCGTCTCTAGGTAAGGTAAGGGTGCACAGGCCCGCAATTGGTTGACCGCTTGAGCGCTTCTTTCCCCAGATCCATCCCTCCTTCTCCTCCCTCACGTACCATCGTGATAAAGTCAAACCAGCCCTGTGGAAGGAGACGGAATTAACCTTTCCGCTCGACTTCAAAACCACCTCGTGGCTGGGAGACAGCTCCTGACAACTCCAACAAACCTAGGGCTCCTAAAGAGAATATGCTCCATTGATCGATCATATTTTATCTGAATTAGATCCTCATCATGCCTATCAAGGTCAAATCCAAGAAGCTTCCTGCCCCTCGCGAGGGTAGTCCTATCTCCATCCGCCATCTGGACGAATACGAGCGTGATCTTCCCGACATTGGCGCTCACGATAACTTCAGAGATGTCGTCAAGAAGCTCTCGCTGTAAGTGACCGTGTGTTTGTATCAATTGACACTCACTGATGTTCTGTAGATACTTTGTCGATGTCATCGAACTGCCGAGCACGTTTGAACAGCTGAGAACCACAGCTGCGGGGGCTCCTCTACGCATCTTGGTGGATCACCTCGCTGCAACCTGCACCAACCCGGCAATCGTCAATGCTCTTCTGTACGTATTAATCCGAAAAACACTTTACGGCGATATGCTCTCTCTCAACATCACTCCCAGTTACTGCATCGTCACCCTATTGTCGCATTCTGTCTGTGCCTGCAGATGACATGCTGTCAGGGGAGCCAATCACATATCTGCTCAGCCCATCCTCAATCTAACAGTATATGCGGTGCAACGATGATTCGGAACACATTCCTCATTGCTGATGAACCTTTGCTGACTGATCCAATGTCTACAGAGCTCTCAAATGGCATTATGCATCTTCGTCAGAACACCGAACTCTGGGCGAATCTCGAGCAGATGCATGTGAAATCGTTGCTTGGCGATTCCTGACTAGGCTTTCTGAACGCGAGGCGGTCAATTACTGCCTTTACGAGATCCCCGATGTAGACGATGAAGATCAAGCTCAAGCTCAAGCGGCCGGCAATGGTCACACGGGCGACGAGGAGGCCGGCGAAACCGCCCCTCTGCTCTCTCATCTCCGTTCCATTGACAATCGCCGACGTGGACCAGGCCCTGCCGGTAGCAGCTTGAAGCGTAACCAACTTCTAAGTTCTCTCTCCCGCTTGACTATGACCTCGGATGATGAGGGCAGTGAGAACGAGGGCGATCCTACTTCATCATTTAAGAACCTGAATGCTCTCGAGATTGCTGCCATTGCCGATGCCAAACGGTTCCTCAGCCAGCACATTGTTCAAAAGATCATCACTGCTATTTGGAGTGGTGACATAGTCTTTTGGGATAGTTTGTCTGTGCACTCTACAAAGAAGGTCCGGTTCTATAACCCTAGGACTGCAGACCCCTTTTCTCGCCTGCGCGTTCCCAAGTATCTCAAAAGCTGGGAGGTGCTGTTCTTCTGCATTTTCCTCGCTCTGTACTACGCTGTGCTCCTTGTGCGAGATGAGTCACGTATTACAATCCCAGAAGTGATACTTTTCTTATGGATTGCGGCCTTCTTCTACGATGAGCTAAGTGAGTGGCTTGATGCAGGCTCTATCTTTTATGCCACCGACATATGGAACCTATTCGACATGGTCATGATCGCCATCGGGTTTACCTTTGCAATCCTGCGTAAGAACTATGGTCCTCTCGACAAGGTGGTTTGCTGACACAATTAGGTATTATTGGCATTGTTCAGAACAAACCCGAGCTGAACGACCTTGCATTTGATATCCTGGCACTTGAGGCACTCTTCATGATTCCCCGTATCTTCTCGATTCTCAGCCTCAGCCCTGCCTGGGGCACACTTATTCCATGCTTGAAGGAAATGGGCAAGGACTTCTTCAAATACATGGTACTTGTTGTTGTCGTGTATTGTGGTTTCCTGACCACATTTTCGCTCGTAGGCCGTAATGTCTTTGCCTTCAAGTCCATGGCCTGGATCTTGACAAAGATCTTTTACGGCTCGGCGCCCATCGGATTCGAGATAATGAACCAGATCGATCCCTTTTTTGGACCTCCTCTGATGATCATCTTCATTACACTTTCTAGCTTCCTGTTGATGGGCTCCCTGACAGGTATGCTGTCCAACAGCTTCTCGCGGGTTATCACCCACGCTAAGGAGGAGTACCTGTATGTGTACAGCGTCTACGTCTTGGAAGCATCGACAAGTAACCGACTCACCCATTTCTACCCTCCTTTCAACCTGCTAGCCCTGGTACTCTTCCGACCTTGGCGTCTATTCTTCACGGCCGATGAGAAGTTCCGTGCCGGGCGTATCATGCTCCTCAAGGCGACTCATTGGCCCATTGTTGGCATCATAAAGCTGTACGAGATGTATCGCAAGCCAGGAGCCGTAGAAGATGAATTTGCTGGATTCAAGGGTCCATCGCGCTCTTCTCGACGCAACGGTAGGCATGCAATTGCTCAGAAGCGATCGGAGTCCAATGTCGGTGGCCAGACACTTTCTCCTAGAGGACGAGCGAATGGTAGGAGCATCGAGGTGCGGGAGGATGATGTGGATGCGCCAACAGCCATGGAGGTGCAGCTCACCGAGCTAAACCGGAAGATCGACCAACTCACTGCAGTTATAACGACCATGCAGGAGAAGCAAGCAAGTGGAAACGGCAGTGGAAGCTCAAGTACAGGTACCACTCCCGCCTAGTTACGGGCTTCTGGCGATCGGGCCGGTCCTTGACAGCTTTGGAAGATTGGAATATCTGGATTTGGGTTCTTCTCTGATCGGGTCTCATCGGTCGAGGTCAAGAGTGGGTATTCCAACAGAGGGGCCGGCAGCGAAGCGTTCCAGAAGAATTGGCATGATGTTGGGAGTAGCAGTGGAGAGACGGAGAGAAGCGGCTCTGGACATATGCTGTGCCTGTGGATCAGGTCGTTTAAGAATGGGATAGTTAGGATACGAGTCGGCAACGACCCCACAACCTGGTGCCCTCGAAGAAGCTTGTATTGGATTCGTCAAGTTTGCATTGTTTATGAGATTATTAGGAGTTACGAGTAGCATTGGATGGAGAATTCTTCCATTACCTATGAATAGAATGTCTTTGCGATTGGCAATGGATGAAACTACGTAAATAGCGAGAATGGTATGCATGGTTCCCCTACTGCTTGAACAGTATGTTTGTGTTGGCTGTAGAATTTGGGTATAAGTTAAAGCCGGTCTATGCCGTTGGAGGAGCTGGTAAACAGTGATCACCCTGTAGTGCGGTGCCTGCATACGGGCTGAATCAGTTCACTAGGGTGACCTGCAGAGTCTTTGAATTTGTCAAAGATAAGATCCCGATATGCAACGAGATTGGGCGAGGAATACCTAGGTAGGTAGAGCTCCCGGTGAGCGGCAAACGTCGGCATGGGGAAGATGGTGTGTAAGTAAGTCATGGAGAATGGAGAGCATTGCGGGGGATGAAGGGTCTAGTTAGTTTGAGACGGCTTTGATCATATGGGGGTAAAGCTATCAAGGCCGTGTTCTTGTATATCTATCGGTATATGTGTGACTTTTGGTGTTCAACGTGGGCTTGAGCATGAGTTTTGTTGGCTGTTACACAAAGCGCAAATAGTAACCAACCATGCAATTTGAACACATCTCATAAACTATGTACTTTTGCCATGCCAATCTCAAATTCCTTATACCCATACAATATCTATCAGTTCTCTGGTATCAATCGTTAGTATCCGCGACAAGCCGCTGATATCTATCTGAAGTCCCTTATAAACTCGGCAACGGCTCCCGAAGTTCC
This sequence comes from Fusarium mundagurra, assembly GCA_013396205.1. Taxonomy (NCBI): domain Eukaryota; kingdom Fungi; phylum Ascomycota; class Sordariomycetes; order Hypocreales; family Nectriaceae; genus Fusarium; species Fusarium mundagurra. The sequence continues at coordinate 107,268 of JAAOAN010000264.1, read as the reverse complement.
CCGCCGAGATCGGCGCACCCCCGGAATCAGTCAGTCAGAACTCAGAAGAGCTTCGGTTCAGCTAACGTCAACTAAAACCCCCAAAGTTGATGCAAAAGCTCAGGCGGGCGGTGCCCAACCAGCGCAGGGGAATTAGCAGCTACGGCTGCCGCTAGTTTCGAACGTTTATCCACTGAAAGGGTTGCTTCGGGGTCTAGTCTACCTACAACCTCCCATTAACTTATCTAGTGGTTTTTTTCTAGTTTCCTTTTATTCCCCCAGGAACCGGAGAACCTGTTTTCTTTTCGTCATACCCGTCTCCGTCATCTCATTGTTCGTACCAGACTTTGATATTTTGTCTCCCTGTATTTCTGAGTGAGTTACGTTCTGTTATAACCACGAGAGAAGAGGGAAAAAGAGATCAGGTCCTGGATCATCATGAAAGACTCTGATGCGCCAGCGCTGGTTCTGGCCGGGACAACTACGCCCGAGCACATCACCACCAAGAACACATGGAATACCAAGAACTTGATATCACGACTCGGCACTGACTTTCTTTCCGCTGCGAGCGCTGCTTCCATGGTAGCGCCCATCATTGCCATTATCGACCGGTCAGTAAATCCATTACCTACACTATCATGCCCCTTGCACTATCACCACTGTCGATATGCCGTGTTCCTGAGACACGCCGACATCGCCAACCTCCAAACTCCGACTCCAAAAAAAAACTGACATCATGACAGCTCCATCATGGAAAACGCTTCCGGCGCAAACACCCTCGCAAACTCAGTCAACTCCTCCCTCCGAACCCTCTTTACCCGCCCACACACAATCCTCTTCTCCAAGCCTACAGCGCTCATCTTCTGCCTCTACGGCGGAACATATCTTACCGCCAACGCCGTCGACACCTCCTTCTCGACCGTCAACAACAAGCCCGCCTCGAGCGTCACAGCCGGGACCACAAAGTTCGCTGCGTCCAGCGCCACAAACATCGGAGTCTGTATCTACAAAGATCAAGTCTTTGTGCGCATGTTTGGTCCGCCTGGTGTTGTCCCTAGACCTGTCCCTCTCGCTTCATACACTCTCTTTGCGCTGCGCGATTGCTTGACCATCTTTGCGTCGTTCAATGTGCCGCCTTTGCTGGGACCGTATTTGGATAAGCGGTTTTCTGAGGAGATGAAGAAGAGAGTCTCTGGACTCTATGCAGCGCAGTTTATGGCCCCTGCTATGGTGCAGTTCATTTCTACGCCTATGCATTTGTTCGGTCTAGACTTATACAATCGTCAAGCGACTGGACCAGGAGGAGCTGTCGTGACGATGCGCGATCGATTAGATCTTGTGCGGCGCAACTGGTTCATCAGCTCTGTCGCAAGAATATGCCGGATTGTCCCTGCTTTTGGAGTTGGTGGTGTCGTCAACATGAAAGTTCGCAAGAACCTCATGACCAAGCTGGAGTAGACGAACTCATATGCAACGTATCATCTCACGCTGCAAACAAGAGAAGGTTTTCTCTGCAGCTTCTTTTGATTTCAGGCGTTTACAGTTACGAGGCTACGTGACTATGGTTGCATTTACTTGTTTGATCTTGTAAAAGATACACGGCATCGGGAGTTAATGTTACATCTCATGGTTTTTCTACGGATAGTGGAATACAAAAGAGCATACGGTGACGATCCATCACTCATAATAGACTTCTAGAACACGATAGACAGGATACTAGGCAGCGAAGGGAAGAGTCAAGATTGATACGGCCAATTCGAACAAATGAGAAATAAATCTAACCCAAGGTATTCATTCAACTTTCACCTCCAAGTGAGAGAAATGCAAGTTATTAACTACAGACAAACACCATTGACATTTGATATTGATATTCACATGCATCGCTTACACAAAATAACACAATTGTCGCTTTCATTCATCACGCTCATGAGCGCTCATCTTTGCTTTCCACCTCCACCACCGAGGCCAAGATATATATGTATCTTGCCTCCTCTGATCCTCGAGATCCTCGAGATCCTTGCAATGCAAGCCTTTTGTGACCCTGGTAACGTCCGCTATTTGAAACCTATAGGCTTCTAATGCGGCTTACTGGAGCCACCTGATTGAACCTCCGCAACCATCCCCTTCCCCTATACTGCAATGCGTATCACGTCCACCAACTATCAACCCCATATGCCGAATGGCCCCTCCAGGCCCTGTTATTCGGCGAGGAAGTACAGAAGAGGATAAAAAATCAAGGGAAGAAAAGCACTAAGCTCAGTCGTGTGATATCAAAAGAGCATTCAAAAGGCCATATACCCGCCTGAATACACATGTGAAGAAGAAAGTTTTCAAAAGAAGAGCAAATAGGGGGGCATCAGTAATGCCCAAAGAAGAGACAACGAGCGTCAGGTACACTGGTCATGAAACTTATGCGTCATCCAGCTAATAAAATGGTATCAAAGAAGCATCAAGTTCCTCGCCGACGTGTCGTCATAAAATCCGCGTAGAATAAAATGGACAAGAAAAAGGGGGTACAAAGAAAAAGAAAGAAAAAAAAAAGTGTTGAAAGTATGCGTGTCGTCCATTGGGGACTCGAGAAATTGTAGATCCATCAAGGAAGAGAAGAACGCACGTTTTCGAAGTGGAGGAGGGCCAGAGTCTGTACTGTAATGTACTATACGGGCTAGGGTTCGGGAACGAGAATATACGACGTCAGTGCACACCCAACTCTCTTTGGTGGACTTTTCGGTTTGGCTGTCAACTCAATTCCATCCATGCAGCGTTACAATCAAGCTGAAACGCCGCAGTCGTCATCTCCAGTGAGCGGGCAGGGCACTTCACACGGCCTCCACATAGAGCAGAAGCTTCTCGTTCCGCTGCAGAGCATAGTCCAAGTCGTTGTCACTAAGCATACTTGGCCTATCTCCAGTGGGCTCGTCCTTGTAAAACAGTTGGACCTCCTGACCCGCCGGCACCTTCAGACGATCACATATCTTTTCGTAGAGTGCTTGGAATGAGATGTCTGTTGGTACTCGGATTGCAATGAGATCTCCGTTGAAATACATCTTGATCTTCATTGCTGATGCCGGTTGAGCCTGGGGTTGCATACCGTTACCGAGGGAGGTTTGTGAGGGTTGTGACAATGAAGATGGTTGTCTTTGGATATCAGGGGAACCTGGGCCCATCTGGTGCGCTGGTGCAGCGGAGAGACCATATGCACTGCCGTTCAAATTGTTCTGTGATCCACCAGCTGGGGACTCGGCCGATGACAGCTGTGATGCTTGTGACAGGCGGTACTCCTCTTCATTGTCGTTCGGATCGATCTCGTAATCTCCTTCGCGGGGTGCAAAGAACTGTCTCACCAGGTTGCACCTCGAAATGTAATGGGGCTGGTTCAGCATGTTCTTCACGTACGCATCCAAGTTATGGAGGCGTCCTTCGGTGATTGCATCTGTGACATAGTTGACTGGTCCAGGCATGTATGGCAGTGTACGCTTTTGTGTCCCTGTGTTACCGGCCTCAGCTGGAAATTCGGTCAGAAGAGCGATCTGGAAATCGTAAAAGTCCTCGTAATAGCGAGACAGCTCCCATTGTCGTCCGTCTTCTAGCAATGCTTCGATCACGAACCAGTACTTATCCTCTGCAAAGCAGTATCGTGGTATGCGTGCTTGTAGCGGTGCGTTGAGTTGTGAGGCCGGTTTCTGTATATGATTTTGCTGGGGTGGTTGCGACGTTCGAGGTTGAGATGCGTATCCAGCCTGTGCTCCATTCTGAGAAGGTTGTCGAGAATGCTGCTGTTGCTGAATGCTCATACGTTCCATGCCTTGCTCAATACCCTGGCCAGGTTGTTGAGGGCCACCTCCCTCAAACTTGCCCAGTGTGATGCTGCTGTTCTTGTATTCCGCGGCCATCTTCTTCCATTCTTCCACCTTTGGAACACCAGCACGCTTTATGGCGTCACCCGGGTTTGCAATTGCCTTATCGCTTGCCATATCACGAATCTCGACAAAGGAAACGGGGATGAGTCCTGGGCCGCCCAATCGACCGATGGGCTTGGCCACGAACCACTCGGGGTTCGATTGTGCGATGACGATAATAGCCTCGCCGGCTTTGGCCTCCAACTCGTCTGCTCTCTCAGCGGCAAAGTCGTACATGACAATTCCGTAGACCATGGCGCCTGACTTTCCAACCGACTTCGAATTACGCTGGTGGCCTTGCTGAGGCACGGCTGTAGTGGGTGACATGACGGCTGGCGCAGTTTGCATTGCTGGAGATTCGCTGTATCCAGAATCGTGGTCGGGGTTCTTTGTCGGAGTGGGGAGTTGGCCGCCGTCGGACTGTGCGCTATCTCTCTCGGTTCGGCCAAGCGCTTGGAAGAAGGTGACAGGGACGAGACCCCGGGCGTCAGGGAGAGCTGGATTACATGCTTCGTACCAATCTTGGTCGTTTTCGCGGCCGATAACGTGGAAAAAGTCGCCTCTCGAAAAGCTCAGTTCTTGGCTCGATCGTGCCTCGTAATCGTAAAGAGCTCGAATGACCTGCAAATTAGATTGGGCATCAGCGTCTAGGCTCGGTGATTCAAGTCAAGCTTGTCGTGGAACCATGGCTGTGCCGAATGTGGCAGACCATAATTGAATAGGATTTGAGGCTTGAGATTGGCTTGGGAGTGGGAGGCCACCAACCTTCTTTGGAGGAACAATGGCGACAGCCGATTTGGGAGCGACGGATCCTTTGTCCTTGTCACCTTTGATCGAACGTCGAAGAGCCTGCACGAAACGCATAACTGTTAGCTTTTGACTCGAATATTTCTCGAGCAGCCAGCGAAGCCGGCGCAAATAATGAGTGAAGACGAGCTGAATGCGGCGGGGGAGGGGGTTTGGCTCAGGCAGCTGAGAAGATGGGAATAACGCCTTGTGAGGCACGAGAAGTTGAGAGGCAAGGCACGGCATGATACAATAGACTAGAGATATGGGACGGGATGGCGGCACCTCAGGCAGCTGCATGAAGAGGCATGAGCGACGGGAGGGAAAGGGGCGATGACGAACCTTCATTTTTGTGTAACTGAATGCCTCCTGGGCAGTTGCAAGTTGGGAAGTTGTGAATCGCTCGAAGGTGGAGGTTGTTAGGAAAAGGATCGCAAGACGAGACGACCTGAGCAAGGAACTAAAGGTATGTACGAGACGAGGGACGACGACACGACCCGGCGGGACACAGCGGCGGGCTGGGCTACCTTATTTCGATCCAATCCGATATTTGGTGTAAGGCAAGGCAAGGTACAGACAGTCCTTACAGTGGCAGTACCTCTACTAACCGCTAGACCGGGCACGGGCAAGGCAGCGAGGTGCAGGACGGACAGACCCCAAGTCAAGTTGTAGCGGTTGCAGCAGCAGCGCCGTTGAAGTGGAGGGGGAGAGGGAGAGGTAGGGAGGGACCTGAACCTGGCTGGACCTGGACCCTCTGAGGTAAAGGTAGGGTACCTTACAGCGAATGCCTGGTTGCACACGCACGCACACACACACAAAGATTGGGCTGCGAACGAGCGAGCGAGCGAACGAACGGACGAACGAACGAGCGCGAATGTGAGGTACGGAGTACACGCCAGGGGGCGAAGTACAGTAGCCTGAGAGTGGGCTGGGCAATGTTCCCTCGAGTGGATCGAACGTTGTGGAAGCGATTTGTGTAAGTTTTAGTTTGTGAGAGAGGTTGAAGAGATGGAAGAAAAAATAGCAGTTGGCGGCTGGAAATAATAAGGGACAAATTTGGTGTTTGCTTGCTTTGCTCTGCTCTGCTTTGCCTCTTTTGCTTCTTATTAATGACCTGATGACTTTGGTTGGTGCAGGTGTATAACTGTGACTGATCAGATACTCGGAAATCCAACGTCCGTGGATCTGTGACCCTCGACGCGTACGATAATCAGTGATCCAAGACTAAGGTAGAGAGAGGGCCTTCGCCTTGGGTTCCCTTTAACGTGATATTGACGCGAGCTGTGGGCGCCTTTGAGTTTCAACGATAAAGCGTAAAATGGCTAAGGCTGCGCTGCGCTGCTCAGCGAGAAAATGTGGAGGGTGAAGTTAATTACCCTTGGGCTTGGGCTCAGGCTCTCAAGGTGGGGTGATTGATGGAGGGGTCGCCTCTGACAACTTAACTTGGCGCCTACCAGCGACCCAACGTCTCGTAAGTGGTTTTATTAATGGATGAATCTGACCAAGAGATGTCATAAAATGGAGATGGAGTCGAGAGAAGGGAGAGAGAGAAATGAGCAAAATGAGAAAGGATAAATCGTAAATTACCTCAATGGCAGTAGAGTAACCTGAATGGCTATCGTTAGTGGTCAGTGATGAATGGTCAACACTCATATCCAATCCCAATCAATCAATGGCTTCAAGCTTTGACTGAGCTTCAGCTACCTATGTACTTGTACCAGCAGCTACTACAGTTACTAAGGTAAGGTAGAGAGCATCACCTGTGGAAGCTGACATGTTTGAACTAAATGAATCCTAAAAGCCGAGCTATTCTTCTTTAGCTGCAACCTCTCTTCCCTCTGAAGCCATTAGAAGCTGCCAAGCTCATCTCGAAGCCCTCAACTCGACAATCAAAGCATCACAATCCCTGTCAACCGCGTCAACTGTCAGTCCAGCGCTTACGAGACACCACAAGCTGCACACGACAGCTTTCTCAGTGGGTAAAATTGTGCATGAGATCTGCCACACAAACACGTCCTCCACGCTCAAAATAACTCTTCACCACCTGCAAACAACCACAGGCAAACGCTTACACGACCAATCCCTATCGTTCTCTACCCTACCCCTCATAGTTATGTACAATCAGCAAAGAAGGCATCAACTTGGCCTGGCCCGGCCTGTCGACTCGGGCCAACCGCTCAACCATGTCTCGTCTCATTCCTCTCTCGCTCATCCCCGGGTCACGGTCATGGGCATGGGTGTGCGGACAAATGATAAATTAGTCTGGGATCATGGGTGGGTTTATGTATGTACCAACTGAAAAGTCCCCTCTCTTGTTCGTGATGCCCGATAAACACGCAGCACAGACACAGACACAGACGTTATTAGCTCTGGCGTTGGCTCATCACGTCGTCGGTGACGCTAATACAAAGGAAATTTCCGCAGTGAGTTACAGGCATGGATCTTACAGAAACTTGCAGTCAGTAAGTCACTCGAGAAAACGGGGAATTCGTCGCGTGGCAGGGATGCATCACACACAGTCCAGTCCAGTCCACCCATGGATGGAACAAACAGGGGGGCCACGCAGCGATCGCATTGCATCAAAGACTAGGACTGCGACCTCAACTCTAGAAATCGAGAGGAAATGATTTGAGAGAACCAGAGCCAGTTTATGCATGCCATGTTAGTGCAGCATCTCATCCATCTTTCTCTGGCATTGACTTTCAGATATCCCTGGTCAAGATTCGGCATAATACCACATCTTAACATCAATGCCAGTCTATTCAAGACAAAGAACCACCACATACTCCGTACCTCACTACGCATAAAGACACATCCACCTGACGCCGGATGTTGGTAGCCCATTGTCTTGTGTTTATGCAAACAACTGCCGCGCGCACACATTTCCAGAATGTTAAAGCATGGCTGGATGATGCTCCCTCCTGTCTAGATGCCAGTCAGTGATATGCTGCGTTCCAGTCTATGGACCTTTGTTATTAATGGCTGATCTGATGATATCATATTGAACCACTGTATCAACACACAACAACAAGTGAATATACATGTAACCGTCATGAGTCTCCAAACTCTCTTCCTCTCTCTCTTTACGCGACATGTTGATCTTCAGTCTTCAAGTCATCCTCATTCCTTTAACTCATTCCTTGATCCAGTCCAACAACACAACTGACCCATCCCCTGCTCACTTTTAGCTGATAATCCACCGGAAGCATCCTCCGCCAGAAAAACCACGATGGATCATGGCGCCGCTGTCTCGTCTGCGGAGACCGTTGCCTTGGGTCTAATCTCGTGTGTCAATCTCCCGTTCGCTTCAAAAACGACGGTTTCTGTGCACCCGGGAAATATGACTCGTGAAGACCATCTGCAACTGTTTTGATGAAAACCCTTCATCCTTATCAAAACATATGTAGATAATGAATCTAAGTGTCTATGTCTTGGAAAACACTTTGTGTAAGGAAGCACTATTCTTCCCTCCCTTGAGCCAAGACATGCCATCCCGACACTTCGGGACTCCCTGCTTCCATGTCAAATTTTCTCTTAGGCCAGTGTTTCTCTTTCAGCAGGGGTTCGTCATTGTTCCTGAGTCTCGGAGCACAGCAGGTCATTTTCGCTATTGGCATCCCAACCACCACGCAGTAGCTAATACCAGGGCACCCACTTGGCCTCAAGGGAACGCGACAGACACTGACATTTTAAGCATCAACCAGTGCACCACGAGATGGATTCAGGGCAAGAAAAACAAGGGGACTAAAAAAAGGGAACACCAATATATATATAGTGACTTTTATAATTATACAAAAGATAACTTGAGTATTAAATAAAAAATCCAAAAAAGGGGAACGTCCAGCCAGACTCTCGTACGCGGGCAACACAAGTCGTTCTTATCTCCACAGTACTTTAAAGGCACTACCAAAGGCCTTAACACAATCGTTGCGATTTTACGCCTTGCAATAGGCGGTCGGCCTTCAACCATAAGGGATGGCCTGTGTCAGGTGTGTTGTCACAGACAGCACATGGGAATCTCAGTAATGTAAACACTATAATTTTGAACACGGTAGTTGACGTCGGGACGACGCCAGAAGCGGTAGTTACGCCTGGGATTCGAACAATCGATCAGTGTGGCCGACACAAGGAGGGACCCTTCTGAAAGAGTTGCCAACTGCGCCCCGAGTCCAGCCGGACATTCCCAACAGGGGTCCTAAAACATTCGTCTTATATAGATGCCCAATCTCAGAGCTATTCCATGTAGATCAGCTCAACATCATCAACACTTCATTTCAACGTGACATAAAAGAACAAGGATTTTTCAATCATTCATTCATTCAAAAAGACTGGAATACGATCGATTTCTACTTGTTAAGAATTACCAACCCACAACTCCCAGAAACGCCAAAACTCTTTCCATCAACCTCGTCCTGGTTCCTGTTGAGGCCAGTACGCATTCACTTTGTAATGAAAGCTGGCGATTACAAGACCGCCCAACACTCACTCCACAAGCCAATTACCGACCCCAACAGTACCAGGAACGAGATGACTTTGAGTTCTTGTCTGAGTTTTCCCATCAAGCCCACTGTATCTAAGTTCCCACCAAACATCCAATTTTTTGATTTGTCGTACAAAAAAAGTGTCGCCTCGGTCGATAGAATGGAAGCTGGTATCGAGGCTACGGTTAATTGATCAAAGCCCGAGGCAAAGCAGCATAAGAGACTTATGCATAAATAGACTTAGCCCCGGGTGGTGCGTAGTAGAATGGAAGACATTTCGTTGCCACCTAAGCAGAAATGGGGGTATAAAACGCCGAGTCGCCCACATGAATGAAAACGCATCACAGATGTGAAAGTATCATCATGTCTCGTCGATAAACATAACGACGGTCAAGTCTCAAGCCGTGAGATGTCGATGAAAGTCGCAACGCAAAAAGGACAAAAAAGAAAAGAACCCGAGAAAGAAGCAGTAAAGGTTTAGATCTGGCCCTTGATATCAACCTTTTGAAACGCCGTGCTGCGCGCGCCCTCGAAGAGGGGCCCGGCTTTCCCGGTCAAAAACGCGATGTAGTCTGTTCGGTCTTCCAACAAATGTCGACCTTGGTGATCGATGATGAACTGGGCTGCATCAGCATCAGACTCGAAGCCGAGTTCCTCAGTGATGAAACGAAGTTTCACATCCGGCTTGTATCTGTACAATAGTTAGCAAATCATGTTCAAGAAAACTAACGAGGAATGAATAAATGCAACTTACGCTTTGCAAATATTGCACAACGCAGCAAGCCGTTCTCGAACAACAAACATGTCCATCAAGTATGCACCCATGTTAGGGGTGTCAAGGTAAAGCTGGAAGAACTTATGATAGTTGCCCAACGCCAATGATGATCGCACTTCTAAAGCATGCTTAATCGGCTTCTCTCCTTTCTCTGCTGTGGTTAGATCTGCCAAAGTGTCGTTCAATCCAGTTCGGTTGGCCGTGTGGATGAAATAAAGAATGCGATATGCCTTGAATTCAATGGGGTTGCCTTTTAGGCCCATGCCATACAATGACCGCAGTTGGGTCTGGCACTGATTATACTCACCAATATCCCCCTTCTCCAAGGCAATTCGGGCATGGATTTCATAAACGGAAACAGTAAAGTCGTTCTTGATATGTTGCACAGTCAGATCTTGCCTCATAGACTTGAACTGATCACAAATGTACGAATAGTTGCTTTCCCGCTTCCACTTCTTCTTCAGAAGTTCTAGAGTCTGACGCAAAATGGGTTCAGGTCGAACCTTGGACGGAACTGGAGGAGCGGTAAGACGAAGATACTTCTTCTCAAGTACCTCGCATGTGCCAACAATAGGTCCAGATGAAGGCGGAGGCGGGCTGGGCGACCTGAGCGACTTGTATTCGTTCTCGAACCGTCGCTTGCGCTTGTTGGCTTCCTTCTGGAACTTACTTGATTTCGGCAGGGGCTCGTCCATGGAAGCACGCTTTTCGGGGGAAGGATAGGAAATACGGTCTTCAAGTGAAGAACGCGAGTTAGTACGCCACGGGGGCTGGGAGTTGTCATTACTGGCAAAATCGGTAGATTTCCTCTTCTTGGAGTTGATGGGAACATGGAAACTTTGCTTGATATCCGCATCACGTTCAGCCTTGACTAGGGCCTGTGGGAGGGGCATGTTGTCCCAATCGAGCGTGTATAACGTGCCGTTTTCCTTTGCGGTACCGATGGTGCTCTTAAGTTTAGCCTCGATTTCCGCGCGAGACACGGTGGGTTCGTCATTTTGGGGGAGGAAAGATCTTTGAACATAGCTCCGAACAGATTCGGGCCAGTCCACTTTGGACTTGGCTTGCTCAGGTGTCGGGGTTACACCATTCACGGGAGAAGCGGGAGACATTTGATGTTGCACCGGGGGCTGTGGAGGCACGTAGCCGGCATAAGGAGCAGCTGGCGCTGCGTACTGACTGAATCCTTGACGAACGGCTACGGGAATGAAGGCTGGATCTGCATTTCGTGTCAGGGCTGTCGGGCGGGGAAAGGAGATGTCGTCTGCGGGCAGTGCGGGAGACAACTTACTCGTTGGGTAGGCGTAAGATGTCGGGACGGTTTGCTGAGTTACGCTCGGCGCTTGCTGCGCTGGCCAGGTTGGCATCATGGCGTCGGAATGCTAGCGGTGCGAGTGGTTAGTTTCACAAACGGGTTGGGGAGAAAAAAGATGATGCCGGGCGGATAATGGCAGAAAGGCGAGATGATGATGAAGGGTCCTTGGTTGGAGTGGGAGTGGAGGTTAGGTTAGGTTTCCTTTGGGAGGTATTTTCGTGGTCAGAGGCAGGAGACTGGCGGTGGCGGTGTGGTCCCTGCTTATTCACGGAAAAACCGTGCTCCGGCCGGTGGAAGCGATGCCTGAATCTCAGTGAGTGTCGGTAGTGTAAGGCAGGTAGGTTTAGGGGTTTAGGTAGGATCCGCCGAGTGGAAGCTTATCGTCACCAGTGGGGCCGTCAACTGGAGGGGCCGATCAAGTCTCGCGTGCCTTTGAAGACTCACTTGATACTGAAGTACTTCACTGTAACCTTTGAATCTACTTGGAATCGAAACAAAGACCGTGCTATATCGACTCTTGGTTACCGTTCTCTGATTGGAAGATTGATCAAGCGTTTGTCTTCTAGCTTGCTTCTGTTTGCTGCAAGTCATCGTCCACTTGCATCATCGCTCATCCATTCATCAATAGCCACGGCATTCACTTCTCTCTGCTTCAGTCTCACCCTCATGACGGATGTTTCTGAAACACATAGACCTTACTACAGCACTACGGCCCTCGTATCTTCCAGATGAGGTGCTCCTATTTGTTCAGGACAACGTAGGCTTGTATGAGGGGTAGGTTGTTCTTGACGACTCTAGTTGAGGCTCTGATATTAACACGATGATAGTAAATTCAAGCTGCCCAATCAACAAAATGGGCAGGTCTACTTAACCTCACATCGAGTCTGCTATGTTGATAAGCAGGAGCCCCGTACACACTCCGTTGCTTTGGATCTGAAAGATGTAGAACGTTACGAATTCTATGCTGGCTTTCTGAAGTCATCGGCCAAAGTGACTCTGATACCAAAACCTCCAAAGCGATCATCTTACCACAGTCGCGCTCTATCGAACGCATCAAGCTCACAAAGAAATCTATCTGGCTCACCAGGAATTTCTGAGTCTGCATACAGAGCACCCCCTGAGCCTCCAGCTGTGACAAGCACAACATGGGTCTGCACTATATGCAGTTTCTCAAACCCGGTACCCTCGAACTTTGATCCTACTTCAGCAAACGCTCATACACCTCTACCGCCCTGTTTAGCATGCGGGATCAAGCCTACCTTATCTCACGTTCTCAAGGCTGCAATTTCCGGTGCGAGCAATCGCTCAGTAGCCTCACCGGCTCTGAATGCACCTCTCCCATTACGGCCATCTCACTCTGGCACTCGACCTCTATCCGAGAATCTAGACCAAAATCCAGCTTCAGGATTGCCTGATGCTACCAATGGTTCAAACTCAACTGCATCTTTCCAATGTCCTCGTTGTACCTTCTCGAATCATCCTTCCTTGATGACTTGCGAGATGTGTGGTGGGCCCCTGATTTCACAGAATGTCCCATCATCTATCCAGCAAAGCTCCACAGCCGATACCATAAGGACTGATTCTCCAGGGCCTGTACTGGACCCCTCCAAAATCAATAAGAATGGAAGTGATGCCCCTGAAAGTGTCAAAATTTCTTTCCGAAGAGGTGGCGAGAAGATATTCTATGAGCGGCTCAAGGGCTCTATGACGCAACGCAAATGGCTGCTCAGAGATGCACCTCCTGTTCCAAATAGCCGAGCTGCGGATGAAGGATCCAAAGACACGCCGGCTGGCACGCCCGGAGGACGACCGAAGGGTGTCGGTATTGCTGGTCTGGAGCAGCTTGGCTTGAACATGCGCAAGAACAATGAGTTGCTGATAGGCAGTGCTTTCGAGGATCTGGAGGCTCTCATGTCATCTGCTAAGGAGGTCATTGCACTTGCAGAGCGATTTGCACGGCAAACAAATAACGGGCAAGGCAACGCATCAGCTGAAGAGAACGCTATTTTGGCGGAATCGGCCAGCCAACTTGGCTTGGTCACGACAAAGGATATTGTTGGTGGCGGGAGTTCCGAATCACTGTATTTGTCAGAGCTCGCCAGGAACTTGGCTGAGTTTCTCACTGATGACTCAAGAGGAGTCCTCAAGAAGGCAGGTGGTATCATAACGCTCGTCGATCTCTGGGCTATGTTCAACAGAGCTCGAGGCGTTGTCGAGCTCGTCAGCCCAGCAGACTTCGAGAAAGCCGCCAGGCTCTGGAGCAAGCTTAAACTGCCCGTTCGTCTGCGCACCTTCCGCAGTGGCGTCATGGTTGTCCAGGCTCGTGATCGTACCGACGGCACCACAGTCAGGGCCATACTTGCATGGCTCCGTGATCTTCACGAGTTTCCCCCTGAGCGCGAAGTGCCTTGGGACTGGCGAGAGTTTGGCAGAGGAGTTACAGCCCAAGAAGCTGCAGAGCGCTTTGGCTGGAGTCTTGGTGTTGCAGAGGAAGAGTTGCTGATGGCGGAAGAGCGAGGAGAGTTGTGTCGTGAGGAGGGATTGGAGGGTCTCAAGTTCTGGGTGAACTATATTGATCCGGGCGAGCACAAGAAACACAAGTCTCAAGCTCAAAAGGATAGTGATGAGGTTATGAAGGCGTTGAAAGCAAGCGGACTATTGTAAACGAGGCAACGACCATGTTGGATCATACAGCATAGACATATGTGAGCCATTCTGTTGGATAACTGATGCCCTTGTTTATATATATTTGCTATTTGCCCTAGATGCCTATATGCAGGAAGCCTATCTAGGCAGCTATAGGCAATCTAGCTTAAGTGAATGCCTTAGGACTATTATAAATAGTCCTCTCTTTCTGTAGCTAGCTTAGAAGAATCAAGCCTTTTCCTTCTTTCAAGTCATTCACGGAAATTCAGCAAAACAAGAGCAAATTGCAAGGATTCATATAGCATTGCCTTCCTAGAAAGATAACTGAGGTGCGTTTTTACAAACATTTATAGCCCGAACTCCACATTATTCGTCTACCGAAACTCCAAAAACTAAGTCGTCAACCAGTACTCCCTCACAAGCCTGGCGGTTCCAGATACTCCAACAAACTCTTAAACAACAACGTGGGTAGAAAGATGTTCCACGGCCTCTTTGATGGATCGCAGCATTCGTTGATTAACACAGAATGGGCATCGCACGGGCCGGTCATCTTGGGTTATAGGTTGTTCCGAAGTAATAGGAGTGAGGGTCAGATTAGTAGTCATTTCGTGTGCTGGTGTGGTCGTGTACCGCTGGACAGAAGTAGCACGCACGGTCGGTGTGGTCAGAATGCTATTAGGCTGAAGTCCTGCTCTTTCAGCGCGTTCACGCTCTTCTCGTACAGCCGCTGCCTGTTCTTCGGCAGCCTGTTCTTCTTGTTGAAGCTGGCGCAAAGCATTCTGTAAGACAACTTCAGGATCATCATCGGCGTAGATGGGCTGGTCAGGCTGAGGAGGCGGGATTGAAGGGGGATCATGCGTCATCATGAGAGGTGGTGGAGGCACTTGTTGAGGAGGGCCTGTCATTCTACGGACCACTTCATCGCGCACCAAGGCACATGTGTTGAGGGTGGGTTCGATACCAACAGCGCGTATGATTTCTTCTTTGACCGCAGCTGGACTTGTGTCAGGAGCGACGCTCATGTAACGAGGGACACAATCTGCCAGGTATCCTATATCTTCGGCGGCATTGATTCCTCCGTCCCCATGACGGCGTTGTCGTCTGATCAAAAGTCCATAACGTTTCTTGAAACGATGGATCCAACCTGGAGAAAATTCTGGAGGGTTTTCATCCTTATATCGAGGCAATTGTCCGAATATTGATTTTGCCTTGTCACCAAGTTCTTCATTGGTAGGTTGGCGACCAGATGCTTGGACCTGTTGATACCATATAAGGACGAGCTTCTCTACGTCAGGCCAGTTTCCGTAGCGCAGACGGGAGCCCGAAAGTTGAGGATTGTCACTATCTAGACGAGAGTACTTGGGTGACAGCGAGTGTGACACAGTAGACTGGCTTATTTGCTGGCCATACTGGGAAAAGAACCATTCGATACAAGCCTTGTGCGAGGGCCGGATAGGCTGGCTATTCGCCCATCGACGCAGGGCACGGCGTTGGTCGAGTGTTAGGGAATGTCTCTCTTTTGGCGATGCGCCGACGTGATCACCAACATGGTCAACGGAGGTGACATCGTGGCCTACCTGAGCGACGGCATCAACAGGAGAGAGGTCCGGGGCGGGAGCGGCGACAAGGGCCGGGTCGGTGGTAGCAGCCGACATGCCCAGGACGGCTATCTCCTTAAGGTGTGGGTTCTCGATTTTGGGGGTATTGAATTGGAGATGGTGAGGCTATCGTTGTAACCGAAGGACGTGCGCTTGGGGGAGGTGGATGTTTCGATTAAGGAGATAGTTTGATGGCAGTTTGGCGAGAGAATGTCGATGGCGGGGGAGGTGTAAGCTTTGTATGGACGTCACGTGATGTCATGTCAATGAATTAGAGGGCAGGTGCGTCAAACGGAGGATTACGTAATCGTATTGTATAGCAAAATAAATCATGATCATGACATTGTTGAGATCAGAATACCTTTGAAATAGAGCCATGGCCTTTGTTTTCGTCTTCATATCAATTTCACCTGTGCTCTTGTATGCTTGTCTCAATAATATTCATGATATTGAATGATCTTTAATGACCTCGATATATGCCTCCTCGATAACGTACTAGACTGTATCGCTAGTCCTGATTGTTTCAGCAACTTTGATAGAAGCATGGAGGGATATCCACAAGGGTCATGGCCGTGAGCATGCCAGGATAATTGGACATGGGGTTTCCTCCGTTTCGGCACAAATTTCCATGTTACCTAATTAGAACAACGCATGCATGTCATGATCAGTCCTCGTAAGAGGATAAACTCCTCGCTACGACGATTTGCCAAGGCGTATGGTTACAGGCATATCCAAACTCTTGTGAGCTGTCACTAGAGATTCATACCAAGTTGAGTATAAATCAGGAGCTCATGTGTCAGTTGAATAACTCGGTCAACCGCCGCTGAGAGTGGGTAGAAACGGGATGAGCAGGAATACAACCTCCGGGCCGGTCTCGCACTGACTCTTTATTAACTAGGCAGTGCAACGGATAACGGATGATCTGGTTGAAGAAAAACAGAGATGCTGCTCTAATAGTTTCCTCGTTCGCCTACTCCTTACAAGCATTAACCTCAAACTATCATAAAGACTCGTTTAAGCTATCCCCAGAAGAACTCGTCAGACTCTGATAAAGCAAACTAGAGAATTGATTACATGACTAGCGGCCTTCGATATGTCCGTCAACTTCCTGATCAGGTATACCCGCTCTGAGCATGAACCATGTCGCCACTGGGCTGAGAGTTCGAGAACTTTGAACATGTGCGCACTAGTTTCGTCTACATGGCGATCTGCCGATACACTAATAAGTCGATATGTACCTGACTGGCTGACTGTGTGATATTTCTGTTCCTCTCCAGCCGTTTCAGTCCTCTTTCTTGCTTTTTATCATGCCAGACATTGATTGAGATAACGACTTACATGTACTGCAGGTAGTCGTCAATACGCAAACATTGCCACCGCTACTCGCTATACATCATTCCCTACCCTTGTCGTCGACTTGTTCCAGAACAACCAGAAGAATCCTCCATCATGGCCAGCACATTGGGAGACCACGATGGCTCTATGCCACATTATAGAGTTCCAGGAACCGCTAGGTCTTCAACGGCTGCTTCGACGACATCTTCCTCCACAAGAATTGCTCTCTTCAACTCCCTCACTCCATCCAGTACAGCCCTGGTTAGCGAGTGTGTGGATACACCATATCGACAAATACCAAAATCTTTGAAGATATCTTGGCAATGGAACAAACTGCGAACTTTCTTTCTCGGCAACGATGGCTGCTCGAAGATGTTTGCTGTATCTGAACACTCTGGCCTTTTTGGCCGAAACTCAGGTTCGCCTTGTCTTCTCCTCCACAACGGACCAACCGGAAAGGACGAAATACTAGCAGCAGCTGGCGAGACGCTGCGAGACGGGCTATCTGACCCAGGTGTTGTAGAGAGTATTGTCAATGTATCCGCAGCCCCTGGGTCAGACATCGATACAAGGGTTGCCACTGAGATCGTACAGGCACTATACGATGAAACCGAGCAGTGCGTGGTATTCCGATGGGCAATAGAAACAAAGCAAGCAGAGACGGTCCAAGACTGCAGCTTTGTTCGGGAAGAATTCGAGTGGTCCATGACACCGCTCCAAGCGGCCAAGGATCCTAAATACTGTCACGAATTCAAACTTTATCGAACTGGAGATATGAAGGCGCCATTGGAATACCTCGCCATGGCCTCGTGGAAGGAGGCAGCATGGAAGACATGCAAGATTGAGTTCTCTGATAAAGCAATGCAGCAGAACCTTGGAGATCGGTGGTCTCTAATGGTGGTGATGTCTGCCTTGAGAATGTGGCAGCTCGGTCGAACAGGACAAGCATCTTTGGAGTATGTATCGAACTGATTGGATACTTCTCATTTTACTTTGTATCTTAGCGTTGTTGTATTCACCAAAAGTAGAACCGCACATAATTGTGTAATAGAGACTATAGATTTAATGATGACCACATGCAGTGCAAGGCTGTGAATAGCGATAAGATTGTCTTCCTCTTGCGCTTCATTACATGCATCCTTGCTTCGAGAACATTGCCCCTTAAGGAAAGAGTGAGCAAAGTGGAAGAAACTCGCATCATCAATCTACGGCGAAGTGGATGTTCATGCAACAGAAATGGGGGGTTGCCTTCTTTTTCAGGTCTAAATCCATATGTTTATTTGTAGGAGAGTCAGATGTATATTCCATCTGTAATGCAGTTCACCACGTAGTATCAACACGATCTCCATATCCAAGTCGGCATACGGGTCCAATTATTCAAGTAGCGATGCTGATGCCTCAACAAAAACAAATCCAGTTGATTGATGTCGATTGATGAAGCACAGGTTGAAATGCGACGCACGAACATGACAGACGTTAGGGCGAGCTGAATTAGCAACGCAATCCTCCTGCTAAGACAATCAGTTCAAACTGGCTCATGCCTCTCGCATTTGTATTCCACGGATATCCAGGTTCAGTGCATCAGGTGTAGATGAAAGTGAAAGGTGAGGTCAAATTCTCCCAGTAACAGGACTTCACTCGCTGCGAATCATCGTGGGAAACATGACAGTTAGTATTCCTTCATATATGACCACTACTCAGCTCCAGAAAACCTCAGTTCACAGAAATATGAAGGGCATTTTCTGGATCAGAGTTCTTTATCGAGTCCAGCCAGCTCCGCATCAATCACAGTCGCACTTTAAACCGGTAAGGTATCCTCGAATGCATCACATGGGGAATAGTACTTCGTTATGCCACAATTGGCGAAACCGGCTTTTGTTGGTATCTGAATTCGGCTGTCCGGCTCGATGGACAGCTCATGTCTGCATGACTTATAAACGTACACCGCACCCAAACAACCATACAACCATCGTCCTCGATTCAACCGTCTAGTTCTTCTTGTCTTGCTGATCAAGGAAGTTCCTGGTACCGGGTTAGTCCATGAAAGCTCAGCATCGTCGGGTGAATTCGCGCACTTGATGAAGTCGGCCTCGTCGGAGCTGGAGGCGTTGATGGGAGGAGTGGCGGTAGCAGTGGGCTTGGAAGAGCCGCCAGAGAGGGCCAGCTTGGTACCGACGACGAGAGTTCCCAACCAGGCGATGGCGAGCTGTCATTCATGTTAGTTTTAAGAGGTCTCAAGTCTGCAGCGAGCGCAATTGAGGTTGAACGAACGTGGTGACCAGCGACCTGCTTGCCAGCAATGGTGTAATAAGCGATACCAGCCATTGTGAATAATTAGACGAGACCGAAAAGGACGAATTGGGTGATGACGAAGGTCAATGGGTGGATGTTCGAGTGTCGCGGTTGAGATAGTTTGCCGAGCTCTCAAATTCAACTTAGAGCTTGTGCCTGGAATTACAGGCCTAAAGTGGATGAACTGCCCCAGAGTGTGCGGTTATTCTCCGGACTATAGGTATCGTTCAACGGATCGGGATCAATCGGATCTACGGAAGCAACGTCACTGACCCAGGGTTGTCAACTTTGTTGCAGCAGCCTGCAGCCATTCCAGTGGCTAAAGGTAGGTTAGCGGCGGGCCATCAAAATGGAAGCTTCTACTGCTGCTCTGAAAGCTTGCTATCGCATCCTTCGTTTCTCCAAACAACCTCATTGATTTGTCTTTGATCCTCTGTTCAATCTTTGAAATGTCTTGGTGGGGTAAATCAAAAGACCCCAAGCCGGAGGAGAAGAAGAACGAAGCAACTCAAATCAAAGACACTATCGTTGAGAAGCTTCCCTCCAAGGACCAGTTACCAGAGAGTGTTCAGAACGCTGTCAACAAGACAGGAAGAGACGGAAATGTCTTTGACGACATAACCGATGGCTAGTATGTGTGTCTTTGCAAATGTGTAGCACCAGCTAATCAAATATAGTGGCCCCGACTCAACCGACACCAATTTTCGATATGCTGCCTATGCCACGCGAATTAGAACAATTCTTTTATCTGCGCATCGATACGTCGCCTACACCTCGGACATCGGAGAGTCGTTTCGCCCCGTAGCTCATCCCAATCTTGTTCGCGCTGCCTATGGTGTATCCTGGCTGTATCTTATCGGCGATGTCTCGTATGAAGGTTACAAGGCATACTGGCACAATCAGCGTGTGTTGAACCCCAAGGTGCAACTCTCTCCTCGTCAAGAGAAGGTTACTGGTCTTCCTGCCACCGAGACGCGCCTGATCGAGCCACGTACGGTGCCACCGCTTGAAGACTATCGCACGGTCATGGTCCAGCGCGCAATCTTCCAGAGTGTCGCCAGTATGGGACTGCCTGCTTTCACTATTCATAGCGTTGTGAGGTATTCTGGCCGCGCCATGAAGAACATGAAGAACCAGGTCATCAGGACTTGGGCTCCAATTGGTCTGGGCCTCGCAGTGGTTCCCTTCCTCCCAGCTATGTTCGACGAGCCTGTCGAGAACGCTGTCGAGTGGGCGTTCCACAAAGGATTCGAGACATTTGGAGGTGAGGCCGCAGTCGGCAATGCGCCTACGACGGGTCGCGAGGATTTGCTGGCCAAGAGGCCCAAGGAGAAGGAACTGTAATACAAGGCTTTGCACCACAAACTTGGCGTTCTGGGAGGCGGAAGGCGCTCAACTCATGTTTCACTGTTCGGTCAATATATAGGAATATCGCATGCGACACAGAGTCGGTCATTGACTTATACCAATCCAATTATGCAACAATGAACTTCGTGGTGGGGAGACCCCGCGATCAACCTGGTCCCTGGAAGTGGCTGTGCGCCAAATGGAGCTTATAAGTTATTAACAAACCTGTGATTCTTACCTGTGATTTATGTGCATGATTCACAATAGCCCGACCGGTCCTTGGCTTGTTCTTCTCTCTGCAATCGCGCCTCATTCTTTTTGTCTTTTGACGTGTCAAAGCTTGTGGCACACTCGTTCGTAATCTGCCAAGCTTGGTCATACGCGGACCCTTCCAGACGTTTCCTCGCCGCCGCCTTTTGTATCTGTCATCTTCACACGAGCACTTGCGACAACACCTCTGCCTACGGGTAACACCGCCCTTTTTTTAACATTTTTAAATACGAAACATCTTCACCATGGCGTCATCAAACACACCAGAAGCTCAAGATACCAGCTACGTCGAAATGCACGACAAAAACGAAGCCGCGCTGATCGGCAAGCACTGCGAATATGACTACTGCAACCAACTCGACTTTCTCCCTTTCTTCTGTCAGTCATGCCGAAAGACGTTTTGTCTCGATCACCGAAGCGAAGGGGCACATAAATGTACAAATCCCGGTGCGTGGGCGGAGCGAAAGCGCCAGAGAGAGCTTGCGCACCCAAGCATTGGACAAGGAAAGATTCTAAGGGACAAGGTGTCCCAAAAGCCTTGCGCATCCCCTGAATGCAAGACCACAATTGGCACATCTTTGACGCCCGGTGTGCACTGTCAAACGTGTAACCGAGATTACTGCCTGAAGCATCGTCTAAAGGAGGATCACAATTGCAGTAACTTGGTACCCATCGGGGCTCGGCCTATGCAGTTCGATGTTGGTCAGAAGACAAAGACGGCATTCGACAAACTGCGCGCATGGGGTTCAGCAAAGAAAGAGCAAGCTGGCAGAGCTTTGCCGAAACCAAAGCCAAGCTCTGCCTCAGCACGCATCATTGCTGTAAACAACCTGAAGAAGACAGCCAAGGGCGACGACAAGACACCTGTCGAGAAGAGAGTGTATATCTATGTGGAGGCCGAGGCAGAAACGGCAAAAGCCAAGTTTCCCAAGGGGGAGTTCTTCTACAACAAGGATTGGGTTGTAGGCCGAGTTCTGGATGCTGCAGCAAGGAGCCTGCAGGTGCAAAACATCAACAACCAAAGCTCAGACGAGAAAGACAAGCTTCGCGTCTTCCATGTTGAAGGAGGCAGAATTTTGGAGTATAACGAAAAGGTTGGAACGGCGTTGCAGAGTGGAAATACTGTGGTTTTGTTGCGTGGCGTTGGACCAGCTACCCCAGACCTGATTGAGGCGTGAGCGTTGTTTTATGGATTAACTACCTATAGAGATGCATGGCCTGGCGTTGGGCAATTTGATACCAAGAGGAATGATATCAATATTTTTGTTTACTAAGTCAACAGTCTCCTGCCATACTACGGTTTTCATGACTTCATCTGCGTTCCAATATGAGAATATTGAATTGTCTATCTCGCGTATTTACAGTGATTTGTACATTTTCTACCAACCATTTCCAAGTCAAAAGAAACACTGCAGGTTCTAGTTGGTGAATATAAACTCTTAATTAAATTACTTGATTTCCGAAGAAATTAATATTTTGCTTATAATTACTTTACTGTTACAATTGATTTCAAGCTCAAGTTCATGTTGCAGCCTCTATAATGGAACCACGTGATTGCGCGTCTGCCTCCCGTGCTCCCGTCTTCTATGACGAAGTACCCACCACGCTATGGTCTAAGCCGTTCATCAAGCTTTAGTTCATCCTACCTACTTTGCAGAATGCGACAATCTTATTTACGATACCAAGATGCCTCCTTTAGTACCACGCAAACGCTTGCGTGAGTCGCCACCACCTGGAGAAGGCAGATCATCGAAAGCAGTCAAAGAGAAGCCCGACTCATCACGGCGCAAAGCAACACTGTACGATGACCTGGACGCATCTGCGACACCTAACTCAAACTCTATTCTCCATGGATTTGGAGACGACGACGACGATGAAAGCTCTTTGACATCGTTGTCAGAAGATGAATTTGAGGATGTTGTGCCACCGAATCAACCGAAAGCTAATGAAGCGGACTCTGATGATGATGAAGATATTGAGTTTGAGGATGTCCAAGCACCAGTCGCACCACTACCTGACGCCCCGGTAACATCCGGGGACCTGGAATTGACACTCACAACGGACACTAGAATCTCGCTCACAAATACATTTGACAGAAAAGGGCCCTCAAAACGTGAGAGGAAAGTCCGGCATGCCACACATTGCGTTCACGTCATGTTACTTCTGTGGCACAATGCTACCCGAAATGCATGGCTTTGCGATCCAGAAGTCCAGGCGACCATGATCTCTCATCTTCCTCCAAGACTCTGGGATGAGGTGGATCGATGGAGGCGCAACAGTGGTCTAGAAAAGAAGCCGACACCTAAGAAGCCAGTAAAGGAAAACACAAAATCAAAAGGTAAAGGCAAGAAGGCCCAGGATCGAAAGTCGCGCGACTGGGGAGCAGAGGCTGAGAGATTAGAAGAAGGGGCTGTTGATATGAGTCATGGAGACCCCCTATTTCGACTTATGCAAACATTGTCAGCTTGGTGGAAACAGCGTTTTCGGGTCACGGCGCCAGGGTTGAGGAAATGGGGATATATGTCCCTTGAGCGACTAGACCGTCTTACGAAAGCGCAAAAAGCCGAACCTCATGATCCAGAGCAATTTGGTGAGAAGATCTCAAACCTGGAGGATTTCAGACATCATGCGCGAGTATGTGAGGGGAGCAGAGATGTAGGTGCCCAGTTATTTACAGCTTTGCTTCGTGGACTGGGCCTCGAAGCACGAATGGTTGCAAACTTGCCTTGTCTAGGCTTTGGATGGAATAAACTTGAGGAGGCCGAGCCTGAAAAGAGTGGAAGCGCGGATCAGAGAAACGAGACACCCGAGAAGAAGGCCAAAATAGCGACAAAGAGCGCGGTTACGGCAAAGAAGAACACAAAAGAGTCCACGAGGAATTTGACACGGAAAACAAGACCCAAAACCGAGGTTGAAAGCGACCTAGATGATTTGGAGCTAGAGTATAAGGACACTGATGATGAATCTGTCGTTGAGATGGATGTCACGCCAAGGAAGACATCGTCCAAGACACCGACCAGAAAATATGACGCCGACATGGATTTCCCACACTATTGGACAGAAGTCCTATCACCAGTCACTAACAAATACCTGCCCGTTGATGCTATCGTCAAAAACGTAGTTGGAACAAACCGAGATCTCATCGAATCATTGGAACCCCGTGGAGCAAAGGCCGACAAAGCACGTCAAATCATGGCATACATTGTAGCTTATTCACAAGATGGAACCGGCAAAGATGTCACAGTCAGATATCTGAAACGGAATATGCTTCCTGGCCGTACCAAAGGAGTAAGGATGACACCAGAGAAAGTCCCGGTCTACAACCGTCACGGGAAGGTTAAGAGATACGACCAGTTTGACTGGTTCAAAACCGCAATATCTGGATATCTGAGAGGTAGCAAAGACCACCCTGTAACCGAAGTTGATGAGATGGAAGAAGCTACAGATCTGAAGCCTGCCAAGCCCGAAAAGAAGGAGGTCAAGGAGGGCCAGGAGACATTACAATACTACAAGCAGTCCAAGGAGTTTGTCCTCGAGCGGCACTTGAAGCGTGAAGAGGCACTCAGGCCTGGAGCCAAGGGTGTCAAAGTGTTCAAAAACAAGGGCAAAGGTGGCAAGGTCGAGGAAGAGAATGTGTTCCTTCGCAGCGATGTTCTGAACGTTAAGAGTGCCGAGACCTGGCATAAACAGGGACGCGCACCACTAGCTGGAGAGCGGCCATTGAAGAGGGTACCCTACCGCGCGGCTACGATAAATCGCCGGCGAGAAATCATGGAAGCAGAAGCTGCCACAGGACAAAAGGTCCTGCAAGGGCTCTATAGCTGGGAGCAAACCGACTGGATCATTCCACCACCGATCAAGGACGGCGTTATTCCCAAGAACGAATACGGGTATGTAGCCGATTGCCTTTTCAAACTCGAATCCACTAACCGAACCGCAGGAATATCGATTTGTTTGCTGAACATATGTGCCCTGAGGGTGCCGTGCATGTACCCTTCCGAGGGGCTATGCGTGTTTGTAAAAAGTTACAAATTGACTATGCGGAAGCCGTTGTTGACTTTGAATTTGGTCACCGAATGGCTGTGCCTGTTATCCAGGGAGTTGTGATTGCGGAAGAGAACCATGACATGGTCATGGTAGAGCTCGAGAAGGATGAGGCAGAGCGTGCACGAAAAGAAGATGAGAAGAGACGAAAGAAGGCATTAGCCCAATGGCGCCGCTTCCTCATGGGCATGCGCATTGCAGAACGAATTCGACAAGAATATGGTGAAATTACTGATGAAATATCAGTGTTTGGACATGCCAGAGACTCGGTCCAGACCAAGAAGCAACCACAGGTTGAGGATGAAGAGATGGCTGGCGGATTTCTTCCAGAAGGGTATGTAGAAGAAGAGGAGGAAGAGGAGCCCCGGGCCCACCACACTTCGAGCTTCTTCCCTGCTGTTGATGAGGACGACGACGGCGATGATGGGCTAGTGATGGAGCACGACGGTGCAGATCAGCAAAGTGAAAAGATGCAGATGGATGTCGACAGCAAGCAAGAACCGGCCCCGGGATCGCAGGTCGAAGCAGGGTCGGAGTCTGAACCGGAGTCTTGGCCGGCGAACACAAAGCTTGATGCAGGGCTGAAGCATGAAGAGGAAGAGGAACTCAAACTGGATCCGCAATCCGAGGCAGAATCTGAGCCGCCACAAACGAGTGCAAGGAAAAGGAGGCGAGGCCCAGCGAAAGTGGCCAAGGCAAAGCCTTCAGCTGGACCTGCAACGAGACGGTCAACACGGAGCGGACGGAAAGTTGTCTCATATGATGAAGATGCGATGGAAGAGGAAGATGAGGTTGAAGATTCATATACTGAATCTGAGGATGATGATTAGGATTGGCCCCTGAGCGGCTCGGCCCAGTGTAATAATACATGATAGTAATGTGATAGTACGAATAATGATAATACCTATCAGTTGTCAGTTTGCAGGGACGGGAGGTATCCGTTTGCAAAGTTATTAACAAGCTAACGAGATGAGTATTGACTCTTGGGCTGACAAACCACGGATCCATGCATTAGCGGTTTGATGGGATATGAATATTGTGTAACTAGAAACTGATTTGTTTCAACTGCCTTATTTTACTTAGGAGCGAAATGACAGAAAGTCGAAGGGATCTTATACAACATCATGTGAATATCCAATGCTTTCCTCAGCGTTATGCATCTACTCCTAGAGTGTATGGATTATGCGAATAGACCTTCTAGGCTAAAATGATAGGCAGATATTGGACCAGGCATGGAGTTGTTGGGTTGTATATTCAGCTGAATGACCAACTGACAACCCCTCACTCATCTGGTCTGGCCATCCACATTCATCCACATGCATGCATTTTGGAGGAAGCCATCTCATTTGATTGATTTGATTGACTGAGTGAGTGAGTGACTCTTTGATCCCCTTCCGAAGAGACTTATACGCCACAAACACCGTCGTAGCTTTTGCTCTGTTGTACTAAGGCGCAAGCTCTAGGTGCAGGCTAGATAGACTAGACGACCACCTAATGCTACCATTCATTCAAATTGCATGTCGCATCGTATCATACCCAAGTGCGACAGCTTATTTATCTACCTACCTTACTCAAGTTACAGACCAACACATTGCATCCCTCCATCACGAGACCCAAGGTTTCTTCCGCCACCTTTTTTTTTTAACTTGAGCTTCTTCATCCCTTGAAATTACTCCATCACCAAGACTGACTCCTCCTTCTCCTGCATACCTTATCTCTGTCGAAATTCGTAATAAACTAACTCCAATCAAAGAGTGTTGTAGCCTCTATTCGATTCTATATCTTGGCTTTTGTCGTCACTCGCTCGCTCACTCACTCACTCACTCACTCACTCACTCAGCTCCCATCTCGTCTGACTCTTTTACTCCGCATCCTACTACTTTACGTTCTCATGAAGTTATACCTACATTATGAATCTTGGACCCCATGGTTGATGAATTAGTTCTCGAAACATATCCCGTCCTCCGGCATATTGCGCCTCCATCTGACTCTCTATTCTTCCACTTCTTCTCTCCCCTTACATAGGTAGTTTCCTCTTTTGTATTGTCAACTTCCATTTCATTGTTTGCGAACCTCTCCTCTATTGAAGCAAGCGGGGGTTTGAAACGAGGCAGCTTCGAACTGCGATAGTGCCATCACTGAACAATCGATCAATCAATCGCTATCTATCTATTTATTTATTTATCCATTTTCCGATGGAGTCTTGAATAGAGCACAAAGAAGGGATAGAAGGAGCTGGTCATTCATTCTCTCTCTCTCTTCCCATCTATTATGAGCGAGAAAACCTAGACGCCTTTCAACCTTCTCTTCTCATCTATTCTCTCTGCATCGTCACGTCTTCTATCTATTCTCCAACTTCATCCATCTTCAACCGACGTCGAATTAATCAACCTCAACATCACGATACGGCCTCCATCTTTCATCTATAGCGAAACGAAATACAAGCGATCAGCTTACGCACAGCTTCCACTGTGCTGAGTATTCACCGAAACACCTACAGAGTCAGCATCTTTGTCGCAGGTAAGAATATCGAGGTTCTCCTATCTCATCCGCGTTCTTGAACAAGCAAGCAAGCAAACAAACAAACAAACAAACAACAAGTCAAAACTTTCTCCACGCCGCAAAGCCGTGGGCTGGCTTCTCGTATACCTTACTTCTAATCCCTCCAGTGCCAGAGAAGAATGACACCTGCAATCATGGACATAAGCTTTCGTGTTTAGCCGTGGCGTCATTATCACCACAGACGCCGTCCTTGTCTCTCAGTCATGGCGAACCTTGATTCTCACTTGCCTTGCGTACGAAATTATTTCGGGTGAGCCGTGGAAAGTGGAAGAGGTCATCGTCTCGGAGTGAGAGTGAAAGTCAAGGGTTGGTGTGAAAGTGCGACGCCAGCATCTTGGTTACCATCCATACTTATGCGACAGTCATTGCAAGTGCTGAATCACTGTCGCAATTAACTCCTTTTGCTCCCCACTGCAACTGTATCTTCCCCTTCATTACATATGCTTTTGCCTACCAGAGAATTTATTTGTGAAGGGTGTCTGCTCGAGCAGTGTCAGCTGGCGGCGACGCATCATCCACAAGTTCTCGGAATGGAAGTGATACAGATCGATCCACCTCCAGATCATAAACAAAAAGCAGGGCTCTTCGATACTATGAATTCTTGTCTTGATCCCATTTCTAACCGTTATCAGCAAGTCTAGGCCTCAGCTTTTGATCATAAACAAGGAGCCAAAGAACTTGACCATCACGAGGATGGAGGATCCCGAAAGCGAGACAGAAGAATCATCTCCGCCTCTACAAGACACTTGCATACAAGAAGTGACTGCTCTATTTCCTGACATCTGCCTTGAGTATGTCAAGACGATTGCTGGGCCTCTCTCGTTCGTCCCCCATGATGTGATCAATCATCTCCTCGATCTCCAAGAGTCTGGGCAAGTATATCAAAAGGCAAAGCCACCCAAACAGGCCATCGGCAAGAGGAAGCGCACTTCTGAGGGGCAAGATGACGAAGACGAAGATGAAGTCGAGAAACTACAGAACAGACTCTCCGAAGCAAAGCGCAAATACAGTAATCTCGAAGCACAAGCCATTGCTCCCAAGAGTTCCCAAATGTCCACCATGTAAGTTTATCTCCCCGTCGACCGCACATGTTCCGTTATCAGGTGTGTGGCTTTTTGTGTTAGAGCTTCCTGCCAGCATGAGCGAGATTAGGGCTGGGGGCTGTCCAGTTAACCTTTACACAGCAAGCAAATGATCGCAGGGGAGTTCCCACTGGTGCCAGTCAAGGTCATTCAACAAACCCTCTCTGAAAACGGAAATCGTCTTTTCCCAACATTCAATATCATTAGTACTGCCATCAATGAGGCAAGCGATCATCGCCCGTTGCCTTGGAAGTTGAAGAAGACACCTTCAGTGCCGGTACCGCGGTACAAGAAAGAGAGGATCGAGGCGTCCATACAAGCCTGCTCTAACGACTGGGAGAAAGAATTGATGAAGGAACTCGAGGCTGCTCGATTACTGCAGTCTGACATAGCTGAAAAGCGTCGAGCTGAAGCATTGGCCGAGGAAGCCGAAAGGATGAACCTTGAGTCGGCAGATGCAAGAGGAGAAGTAACTGAGTGCGGTTGTTGCTTTGCCGATACTCCATGGAACAGACTCGTCTATTGTCAAGGACAGGATCCTCACGCTTTCTGTATCAACTGCGCCCGCCGACACGCAGAGACACAAATTGGCCTTTCAAAGTATGAACTTGAATGCATGTCCATGATTGGGTGTACGGCTGGGTTCTCTCATAGCGAGCGCCAGAAGTTCCTGAATAAGAAACTGACTTCGGCAATCGATCGAATTGAACAAGAGGCCAATCTGCGCATGGCCAAACTGCCCGGCCTAGCTAACTGCCCTTTTTGTCGCTATGCAGAGGAGTACCCGCCAGTCGACGTCGACAGGGAATTCCGGTGCCGAAACGACGAGTGCAAAATCACGAGTTGCCGGCTATGTAACTACGAAACACACATACCGAAAACCTGTCAGGAGGCAGCCATCGAGAGAGGTGTCGACCTGCGGCGAGAGGTAGAAGAGGCTATGTCGAGAGCCCTCATCCGCACATGCAACAAGTGCAGCACCCCCTTTATCAAAGAAGAAGGCTGCAACAAGATGACTTGTACCCGCAAAGGTTGCGGTAACGTTCAGTGCTACGTCTGTTCCAAGTCTTGTGACTACAATCATTTCAACGATGAGAGTCGAGGTGGCAAGCAAGGCAACTGCCCCTTATTCGAGAGTGTTGAAGAGCGTCACGAAAACGAAGTCAATGCAGCTGAAAGGGCAGCTAAACAGAAGGTCTTGGAGGAGAATCCAGAGCTTGCAGCAGCCCCCGAACTCCTGAATTTCAACATGTCTGAAAAGGTCAAGACCGACGACATGAGGCGGAAAAGCAGGTTCGGAAACCGACACAGGAATCGAGCCGATTTTGTACCTGCGCCGCCGAATCCGCCATTTGGAGGGCAAAGGCCATTTCTCGACGTTCCGCAGCCGCAACCGCAGCCGCACCATCACCATCACCATCATCATCACCATCAGCTGCCACCGGAACTGCAGGCACTGGCACACGGCGGTAACCATCTTCGTCAAGAAAATCATCTGTTGAGGGAAGCCCGTGGACAGGCACATAGAGGAATCCGATATCACCTTAAGAATGCATTTGATCGCCTTGGTAATAGAGTAGCACCACCTGCGCCGGTACCGCAAGCACAACACATGGCAGGAATACCGATCCAAGCACCACCACCACCACCACAACAACAACAACAACAACTCCAGGTAGGAGCGTTCCCAGTGGCACCAGGAGACCCGGGCCAAGCGATGCCAGGGTTGCCGCTGAACCTTCAAGGAGCGGTAAATTTTAATCAATTTTATCCGTTCATGATGGGCCAATTCGACCATATGGATAACTGGCGTGGCCCAGGGTAGCGACCTTAATGCGCGGAAGGGTTTGGTTGAGAGGACAGACAGGTGCCTACGTAGAAACTTGACGACACGTACTCTGTACTCTCTGGCAAGCGGTGCAAGAAGCGTGAAGGCCAGGGGAATGGAAGCAAGGTTATGGATCCAGGAGGGCGTTACATGTATTTTGTGGGATAGTCTCATTTAGGTACTTCATGGACTGCGAGACTGGGAAAGACTTGGTCATGTTATTAGACGGCGTTAATTTCTTTCAACAAGCAATCAAAGCGTATCATAATAATCATATACAGGCCACTACCTGTTTCTCCCGAATCGCTCATGCCACTTCCCTTTGCCGCCACCAAGCCCTTTGGCAGTACCAGAAGACACATCAGGAACAGTCTCAAGCTCCACAGTTTCCTTGACGGTCGAAATGATAGAGATGCCCTGCTCAACAGGCCCATCCGACGATGTAGGCAGAGGCGTAGGTGAGAGTAGCATGAGAGCATTTGAAGTGTTCTTCTGACGAAGAGCATATGTCTTTGTAGGCGTTTTGATAACAGCCGATGAATCAGAGGACTCCATGGTCAATCTGAATAATATCAGTATAGTACTTGTGAGAGGCGCGAGGTGTGAGAGTAGGGGTTGACTTACACAGGTGCATCTTCGGATTCGAGAAGAGATAATAGGTCCGGAGGGAGTTCGATGAGGCGATAGTTTGTTGAGGAGGGGTTGTGTTGGACTGTGATACCGCCTGACTGGCTTGACATTGTGATGATAGTTTGTTTCTGGTGATTGTGGAGGTTGAAAGGGAGAGTGTTTGGTGTAGGACAGAGAGGAGAGGGATGTATCATGACGCGCTAAAAGTGAAGTGGGCATTTGGGTCCACGTGAAGATCTCCAGTTGGAGTTTGGAGGCTGAGAGGAACGAGTTACACTAATGGGCAGGCAAACTTTGCAGAAATGATTGATGTATCGATAAATAATTGATCTTATTACGGCTCCGAATAATTATGAATCAGGCCTGATATAATCAGATTGCCAGGTACCGACATGGCTTACATACTTGACCTTACCTACTATATTGAAGGATAATCTGTCAAAGATCTGAGCTGCCCCTCTATCATGACAGACGAAAAAACGGAATTGAGCTCTGTTTGAGAGAATTGCTATGAATTAAAATAAACAATTGATCATGTATCTGAAAGGGGATACAAATTACAAAAGAGCAGGTTTATCACTTCAAGCATAAGACAAAAGAAGCTTAAATCGCCTTTGCTGACCTCTTCCCCTCATCAGGGTCGATCAATGAGCAAATCTCCCTCTCACAAACAGTACAACAGTGAGTAAGATACTCAAATCCAACTTAGAAGGAATGTGTGCAACTACCAATCTGTTTCAGTCATGTCAGATTATAGCCTCAAGAATGATTTAGCCATCCTTGCGGTGTAGTGAGCGTATAAATATGTCAAGAGTACCAGCTTTGCTCTTTTCCTCCTTACTTTTCTATTTCATCTCAAAATGACCATCACCAATTCAAACAAGCCTGAGAACGTCGATGTTGTTGTCGTCGGTGCAGGCCTCTCTGGTCTTCGAGCTGCTGTCGATGTCCATGAAGCTGGCCATTCTGTTATCGTTCTTGAAGCTGGCGACAGAGTTGGCGGCAAGACTCTGAGCGTCGATGCCTCTCACTTGGGAGGTAAAGTCGATCTGGGCGCCGCTTGGCTCAATGATACGAACCAAAGCGAGATTTACAAGCTTGCGCAAGAGTTTGGATTTGATCTGATCGAGCAGAGAGCCACTGGGGACAATCTGCATCAGGATGTAAATGGCGGGGTTACCAAGATAAAACATGGCGCCGGCATGCATGTACCTCCAGATGCAGCTGATGTTGTTCAGAAACTCCTTGAGAAGCTGAACAAGTGGATTGACGAGATTGACCCAGAGAACCCTTCAGCTCATCCCGAAGCTGAGATGCTGGACTCTATGACGTTCAATGAACTCAGCGTAAAGTTTCTGGGTCCTGAACTTGGTCCTGCTGTTGCTGATTCGGCTACGAGCCCTCTCTTGGGGGTTGGGCCAGATGAAGTCAGCGCCCTGTTCATGGTCGACTATTTCCGCAGCGGCACGGGCTTGGACAATATGGCTTCAGACAAGAAGAATGGAGGGCAATATTTACGCAACAGACAAGGTCAGTACTTCAAGTCAACCGTGAAGTGAGCCTTTAGCTGACAAGAAACAGGCAACCAGACCTTTTCGGTCCGTTTAGCAGCAAAGCTCCAAGAGGCGGCAGTGAGACTTCGCAGCCCCGTCAAGACAATCAAACAAGGCTCCGATGGTGTCTTGATCGAAACAGCCAACCCGAAGCAGAACTTCCGAGCCAAAAGGGTCATTGTCTCAGTTCCCACGTGTCTATACCCTTCTATCAATTTCGAGCCGCCGCTACCAGAGAGTAAAAAGACACTAGGGGAAAGCACTGCACTAGGCTGTACGTCTAAAGCCATCTTTGTCTTTGACAAGCCGTGGTGGCACGACGCCGGTTTCAGCGGCATCATAGAATGCGAGACAGGTCCAATTCACTTCTCGCTGGATACATGCTCACCAGAAGATGGCCAGTACAGCATCACCTGCTTTGTCGTGGGTGATAGAGGCAGAGACTGGTCCAAGAGGTCATATACAGAGAAACGAAGAATCGTGCTGGAGCAGTTCAACGGAGTCTTCAGTGGTGTCGGTGTAAAGGCACCTGAACCTGTTAATATCATCTTGCAGGAGTGGATCAAGCAGCCCTGGATCTGGGGTTGTCCGTCACCGGTGATGATGCCGGGAACGTTGACGAGTGATAGTGGGAAGGCATTGCGTGAGGTGGTTGGGAGACTGCATTTTGTAGGTACTGAGACTTCGTTGGTCTGGAAGGGGTATATGGACGGTGCGGTGAGGAGTGGGATACGGGGAGCCGAAGAGGTTATTCGAGCTTTCAAGGGAGAGTCAGCAGAATAGCAGCCTGCCACCTGCACCTAAAGATTGAATAGTTGTTTCTTGTTTCATAAAACAGTATCAGACATTGGCATTCTATATTCGTCTATTATACCTGTTCATTTACAGTGAACTCAGATTCCTTGGCAATCATATACAAAGGCTTATCTGTCGTCGGAAATAGCTGAACGCGTCAGACGCGGTCTACTCCGTATGGAGACTTTATATCGGCGGGGCTCTCTCTCTCACTCTCTCTGTCTAAGTTTAGCGGTCAATGCCTTGGAATTTAGCGAGGGAGCTCCCGCTGATCCCCGCCCAGGGCATGGTCAGCATTGAATTTGTGTTTGACCGCTGTTGTTGAGATTAGGTTTTTTGTTGTCTAGGCCACCGAGTTTATTTGGGACACAACATGTAGAGAAAGTGTATCAAGAGCAAGAGACTACTAAACTTGGGAACTTATTTAGTGTCATGCTAGCTGCAGCTGTGAATAACAACAACAATAATAAATACAATCCATTTGAATCAGTAGCAATGTTTGTTGTTCCTTATCACGTGTTGTTGTTGATCAACTGTTGGTTGAATGCTACATCAAAAGTGAATCTGTGTGACGCACGCCCGATCGTATCGAATCGTGCCCGCTGTAGGGACCTGACCTGTAAAATTTAGTGGGTTCTTGGGCCCAGCGCAGTTGGTCTGCTAACCTACCTCCACTAACTTATTAGTGTGTTTACTTTCGAAACCGATGGGGGCCCACTTGTTCGCTTGTGTTCCCGCTCCCGATTCTGGGCTGGGCCTTTGTTGACTCCCGACTACGGCCACGCCAAAGCTCAAACCTCCAAAACCAAACCCTCGTCTTTGTCTCTGCTTAGGTTGTCTTGCCTTGCCTTGTCACATTTTCTAATCCTAGCCAATTTTTTTAAATTTTTTTTAACTCTCAACGACCCCTCCCACGAAAACTAACTTAGATCGACTTTGCCCGCATGCGCGAATCTCTGTGTCCGTGACGAGGGAGGAGGCGACTCGTTCATATCCAAAAGGTCTCTCTCGTCTCTCTTAGGTAGTTAGGCTTGAGTCTATCTTGGGCTGGGCCATTGGTTCATCGCTTCTCGTCGAATCGCTCTCCATCTGCGGCCCAACTTGGAGACCACTGCCCGTCAAGTCAGGCCAAGTCAACATCGACGTCAACACACATCGAGTCCCTTCTTGACCAACGGATTTTAATCCTGACTCCGCGCCATGGTTCGCGTTACCGAGGAGTTGGCGCTGTCGGCTGACAATGTCACTCTATACCACGCCGCAGATCCGTTGCTAGGCCATCTTCCTCTGCTACTCTTCCATGGGCCCTCGACTACCGCAAACTACACCCTCAACAGTTCTCGAGTCCAAGTCCACGTCTTCACCCCCGCCGGCTTCCAGAGCTTCCCTCGAATCACAATCTCGCCCAATTCTCCATTTTACGGTGTCGTCCACCATCTACCCCGCGAGTTTCAGGGCGACGAGGTCTACCGCGCTCTAGCCTTCGCCCTCTTCAAGTACTTCACAGAGCTGCCCGATGGCGTAAAAACATACCTCAAGAACCTGTACCCTACGCGAGGTCGACGTCCAGGCAGTGCTCCTACTCTGTTCAGCGAGCAACATGCTGCCGAGATTGTTAAGGACATGGTCCAGAGCGACCACACAGCCGACATCATCGAGACATTACAAGATGCTCTGCAGACACAACATATCAGCAATGTCGACCTTGACTTTGTTCTCCCACCGGGCGCTATCGTGCCCCTCCAAGCCGCCGACCTCGAGGATGTGCCCGACGACGAAGATGATATCCTTGACCCAACTTTACGCCAGTATGGAGGGTACACACCGCTAATAAAGCTATTCGGAGAGCCAGTCTTCCTGCCGACTAGTCGTTTACGACGAGCGCCCTCCAAGCCGACCGCCTTAAATCGAAGCAAGTCGTTTCTGAAAGATCAAAAGGTCGAATTGCGCATGAAGCTGACAGAATTGGTGGAGACCGAGGAGCGGTATGTGGGTAAAGTGAGGGAGCTGGTGAAGCACGTCGCAGCCGATTTTCGAGAGAGCGCCCAGGCGCGAGCTCCCGGTAGTCTAAGCCCTTCAGAGGAAGAGTTGGAGAAGCTCTTCCCCAGTTCTGCAGATGGCATCCTTCAGGTCAACTCTGCCTTTATGGAGGAGATGCGGAGGATCATAGACGACACCGAAGAAGAGGCTTTGAAAGACATAGAAACACCGACGATGGGCTTTATGGGGTCCAAACTGGGCAAAACAAGAGACCCAAGTGGTGCTCTACAAATCGCCAGGTTATTCTTGGAGTGGTTTCCGAAATTCACAGAGTGCTATCAGGATTATATCAAGGCCAGCCAACATTTCCCCATGTTACTCAACTCTTTCCTCGACCAGCAATCGAGTTTCAAGCAGAGGGTAGCTCAGGCTGGCGAGCAGACGATACGCTCTATTCTTATTGAGCCCGTTCAGAGACTTCCTCGTTATAGCTTGCTTATAGATCAGATCGTTGGCTGTATTCCTATGACACATCCCGCCTTACAACCCATGTTGAAGGCGCGCGACATCATTACAAATATCTGCTCGATGGACGACCCCTTACCCGACAAGCCTCATGTCGCCAATAGACTTCGAAATATGGTTGAAGCCTGGCCTTTGAATCTTGAACCGCAAGGACGTCTCATTGCAGCCGCCGATTTCACTGAGCTGGCACCGCCTTTCCAGCCATTGCTGAACCAATCGGATAGATCTGGCATCTTCCTACTCTTTTCAGATTGTGTGATTATCCTCAAGAAGATGAGCGGGAATATGACAGGACGAGAGCTTCTTCGTGAGATCGAGAAACCCTCAGCAGCTGGTCTACTTATTTCTATGACCAACGCAGCGGGAGGACCAGCGGCATATGAGTTCGTGTTTACAGGGTGGCATGACATGGCCGACGTGCGGTTTACTGAGGCAGTAGATGGCACATTATTCTGGATGACTTCGACGTCAGAAATGAGGGGAGCTCATCCAGGCGAGCACCGCATCAGCAAGGCCGTGACATCACGATGTTTCCTCTTACAAGAGATGTACGAAGCCAGAGCTGCCAAGTGGGGAGAAGATGTGGTCAAAGCAAGAGTCGAAGCTCGATTCTCGGAAAAAGAGCGAGAAGATCCAACCTGGACTCTACGATCAGCCCGAATGCCAGATAGCAATCTGGGACTTCATGCTGCCATCTTCCAGGAAGGCGCCGACCAACTTATTGAGGGCCGCAAGGAGCCTGCCCCGATTCGAGTGGTCGTCGATCATGACAGGGGCACTAAAGGAGCGCCTGTAGGCCACTACGGTGTCGAGATTGTCGTGAATGTGACCACGAACGACATGAAGAAGGTATCGATGCTCACAGTTGGGCTGAATGGGAGGCAGTTCCAGGACGAAGTTGCTCTGGAAGACTTCCTCCCCACGATGTCAAGACGAGGTGAGAATCAGCACGATAATCTCTAAAGACTTAAGCTAACCAGCGACAGTTATTCAACTATTAAGCACACAACACAGTATCTCCAATATGCAATTGACGGCACCACTCGTTTCATATTACTCCAAGACACTACATGGACTCTTACTCAACACAAGAGCGGAAAAGACCAAGTCGTTCTTGGCTTCATCTCCTGTCAAGCTCCTCTCCAGTTTCTGGGGAGGTAGTTCTGTGCATATCTCCGACACAGCAAGTCTAGGTTCAAAGCACAAGCAAGTGCCTTCAATACACCGAAACAACAGCCAAGCATCTGTTGTCAGCTCAATAAGGGGAGGCAAGGACAGCGTTACTCAAGAGGAAACAAGGACCGAAAACCCATTAGTACGCCTAGAGCAGACGTTTACTGGATATGTTGCTGCCCTCCAGTCCCGCAAGGGTCTTATTATTGGTCGGACATTGCTCCAACGCTCTGTGGTAGATGAGCTATCTGTGAACGAGCTATATAACAGACTGATTGAGAGCCCGTTTGACGTCGATGCCGCCGCCGATCTAGGCACCGAGGTCATATTTGTGGCTTTCGAAAAGTTCCTTCGCATTGCTTGGACTGATCAAATCGGCCCTGTCATGTCAATGCATTCCCTTGATACGCTCCAGGCGCGGGTGAATAAGAGAGTGCCCGGAGACTTTGCGGACTTTGTCAACTTTTTGTTTGGAGACATGGCGCCACAGAATCGTCGCGCTTTCACTGCCCTCATCAAGCTTTTGGCCAATCTGCTGGACGGGTGTGGCAACGATGGTGACAGGGGAGCGTTAACACTTGCTTTTGCAGAACTGCTCGTCTACGATGGAACTGCTCCTAATTATATCAATCTTCTCGATCGTCTGGTGGAAGACTGCGATCGAATCTTCGAAGAACCTGGCTTAAATCACAGTTTCAATCTCGATAACTCAACATATGAGTCGATCAACTCGGCGATCCGTGGCAAGGGGTACACACCGTCATTGGCATCAAACACTTCATCGCTACGCCGCAAATTTGGGTTCGACAATCTGTTACGGCAAAATAGCAGAGACGAGAGACCTTCAGTATGGCGACAACTCAGTAAGCACAGAAATCCCGCCACAGGCGAGGTAAACAGCTTATCTAAAGCATCATTAGGCCGCTCAAGGTCTATTGATGACAACACACTGCCCAAAAAGCTGTCGAGACGCCCAGGCTCCAAGGATCGTCCGCCCATAGCAGGGGCTTTTGACGAAATGCAAAGACCTGGCAGCTCTCATAGGTTATTGGAGACAATTGGTGAGCCGGAGACGGAGAAGCCACTTCCACGATCGCCCAAGAAGAAGCGTCGAAGTTCATTATCAGACCTCAAGAGTCTCATGGCAGCGACTACACTCGATGATGACGCTGAATCACCGCAACCGCTTCAAGACGCAAAGGAAACATCAGAAAAGGTCAACGCGAGCCCCAAGGCGACATCTCCGTCTAGAATACCTGTTAGTCCCGGTGTAGCGACGTTGAGAGGTTCCAAGCAGAAGGAGAACGTTCCAGATCCGTTTCAGCAAATTACGTCGCCGAATACTTTGGCGCCCAGTCCCATGGAACTTTCAGAAGAGCCAACACGACGCACGTCACCAGCCAAAGGCCACAGGCACTCGAGGACCCTATCATCAACTAATATCCCGACACTGCGCCCCTACCGCTCAGCGCCTCCAGGATCTGAATCACCGCCCCGTCCAAGCTCAAGTCCAACCAGGCGAGGAACGCAGAGACTCCGCTTACAGTCCCCGCAAAAGCTTCGAGAGCGGCTCAATACTGAGAAGCAGGCTGTCGACGACGTGGACGCTTCTCTCAGATCTGAGCTGTCCAAAATTGGTGAGGAAATGGCACGCGTCAACAATACACGGCCTCCGGGCTCCCAGTCTGTCGATATGAGACGAGTCAGTGCTGCTGTTCGGGAATTGGAAGACCGCATCCCCACTGCTATTCAGGAACTACAAGACAAGCAAAATGCGATCCAGCGCGACATGGAAACCACGGTCAAGGCAGCCGAGGCCAAGGTGCGAGCGATTGACCAGCTATACAAGGAGGCAGTGGCAGAGAACGAGTTACTATATGAGAAGTTTAACGGAGAGCTTGGCAAGATAGTCAAGGCTCTCAAGGGGAAAGGCAAGGAAGAAAAGGAAGAGCTCATGATGAGACTCCGCGATCAAAGCGACGAGACAGCGCGGATGAAGAAGGAGAACGCGCGACTGAAGCGCGAGATGGTGAGTCTCCGCGCGGCGCTGAAGGGGACGACGGAGTAGGCGCTGCTGTCCTCTGGGAGGCTGGCAGGGAGGCTGTTTGGGCGTTTGAAAATGATTTTGATGGTAATGAGTCAAGGTATTTGTCATGTTTCCACGGCCGGGCTGTACATAACGCGGCGGGTTCTGGGCTTTGTCGGAATAGGGGGTAGGGTCAGGGTCGCATGGCAAGGACTGGTACAGGTCTGGAAATGGGTGACCGGGACAATCAATAATGGATTGATGTCATGTTTATACAATATGAATTAGAGGTTATGAAGAGTCATGATGACGATAATCTATCTGTGCAAAGCTGGGTATCATGTATGTGAATTTTATGAGGTTATGGGTTCGCTCTGTTCGATCCAGCAATTAAAGAATAAGGGACCGGCCTGGACAGAGCGAATTGCTGTTGTACTTTGACCACCAAGAGATGAGCCCTGCTTTAGTGAGGTATCGTTTGGTGGTTGAAGATTTGGTTGAGATGGTATCCAATGTTGAGGATGCTAGATCAGTCAGTCGAAGTCCATCTCATGACTGCTAGATAAACTTACACCGATGGGGGCATTTGCACCATCACGTAGCTCAACGGCAACAGTAAAAGTGCTCCCTTTAGGTAAATCAGGCATCATCTCCGCCTTCTGTGCTATTCTCCTCAGAGCACCTCTCAGTGCCTCATTTACATCGGTCCAGTTCACCACACCATCATCATCACCCTCGACC
The DNA here is from genome assembly GCA_013396205.1 of Fusarium mundagurra. Taxonomy (NCBI): domain Eukaryota; kingdom Fungi; phylum Ascomycota; class Sordariomycetes; order Hypocreales; family Nectriaceae; genus Fusarium; species Fusarium mundagurra. The sequence goes on along the minus strand of JAAOAN010000264.1, from coordinate 67,606 downwards.
AACGTAGGATTGTAAGTCGCCTCCTCTCTATCACCCCACCCAGCAGGAAACAGATCAACATCAAAGACCCATCTCTCCAACACATCGAAGGTCTTTGCAGCATGCATCGCAATGGCTATACGACGCACAGTACCTTTGCGTAGCTGTGCTGCTACTGAGGCTACAGCGTCGTTTATCCATGTGCAGAGACCGGGATGACGGGATTGATGGACGGGGAGATTAAGGGCTCGAGCCGTTAGAAAGGTTGTCTTGGGGTAGAGAGCGCGATGGTAGAGAAGGGTGTGGAGGGTTAGTGTTAGGAAGGTTGTGAATGATGAGAGGAGATGGGATGCTTGAGAGGCGGGGATTAAAGGGCCCGTTTCCATTGTGAGGTAGGTTGAGGGTCATGAAGAAGAGAAGTGGTAATGATAGAAATTCGTGGTTTGAGAGATGGTACATAGTGGGACGCGTTGAGTGGAACGCGATATCACGTGAGTGTCGTCATGAGAATGATCTCCCTACTATACCTACAGACGTGAATGATGAGCGAGGTAACTCATACCATGTTGAGGTCACTCACTCAATATTACATGTTTCAGGCTTCGGATTATTAAGCTCAAATGCCTAATTAATGCCCTATCTAGGCAACCAATGCTGCACCAATAGTATTCCTGACTCTACAGAGTAGGCTTTGAATCGCTGACACTGCCCCGCGATACCCAAAAGCAAAGGATCCACATATAGGGCTGAAGAGGCAACTATTTCATGACGCCGCTTCCCAAACTTCCATCCCCCAAAGTTAACTCATAACCTCCATCTTCTCCACTATCTATCTACCTATCTTTAGCGAGCTACCTACATCTACCAAAGCTCAACTCGTCAACTACAACATCAAAAAGAACATCAGAATCATCGCCATTTCATCATGTCAGAACCTCTCAGTGTTGCCGCCATCCTAAATGGCATGGCTGATGCTCTACCAACCCATCCCTCCAATGACGACTCATCTGACCTCGCTTCATCGTACGAAGTCATCGCTCTCCTCATCCACTCATATCTCGCTGCTCTGGGCTTCAAGCTTCTCGGCTTTGATGAGGACAAGAATATACGTAAGTTTAGCATAGCATCCATTAACGTCATGACTTAGCTCACATGAAACAGCTGAATGCGAGTCACTCGCCCCTCGCCTACCATCACAATGGAACTCAGGCTTCGGCTCTTACAGTTTTGTCTACAAGCACAAGCAATCAGCCATGACCTTTAGCATCCGTATTGACCGCATGGGTAAAAAGGTCGAGGTCCGAGGAGTTGCAGTTGGGGATGACAACATCCGTCGTTTTGAGAGGTCCATCAGCGACGTTGTGGACTCTAAGAAACTCCCTCTTCGCATCACTATCAAAGACGGCCAGGAAGATCGAAGTGATCTTCCCGAGAAGCTCCGCGGTGTCTTCGCCTCTGAGCAAGCTATTGCTGGTATGTCCTTTCGCTTCCCTTTCATGGACATCACAAACTAATCTTTCTGGTCAGATATCCTACATGATCTCAAGGTCAACATTGTTCAAAAGCTCATCCCAAAACTCCAAAGCGAAGGCTACGTCGAGACAGCTGAAGCCGAAGCTAATGCACGCTCCGAGCGCCGTGCTCAAGAAGCTCAGAACCCAGACCGTCCGTTCCGTGGCGATCCTGCACCACACCCACACCCGCTTCAACCCCCAGCGAATCCACTCCCTGAGATGGCTCGTCCACGGCCTGCACCAGTAGGCGACTTCCCTCCTCCCGGCTTTGAGGATGAGTACGAGATGAACCGGCCTCCACGAGGCGGTCTTCAAATGCCTGGAAGATCGCCCTACAACATCGGTCACGATGACTTGAATCCTCCTGGCCTTGGTCCGCACGATCCTCTCCGTGGTTCGTTCATTGGCGGAGGACTACCTCGTCCTGGTGGTGGCTCAGGGATGCATCCTACTTTCGATGATCCTTTGTTCGGCGGGCAAGGAGGTGACGGTTCCTCTGGTTTCGATCCTCAAGCACCGCCAGGAGCCCGATGGGATCCCACTGGCCCTGGTGGCAACCCGAGATTCCCTGGTCCTGGTAGCGGAAGGGGAAACAATCCCTTTGGTGGAGGCTACGGTGGCGGATTCGGGGGAGGCTTTGCTGGAGATATCATCTAGGCAGGAGAGCAACAATACTAATGGCGGCATACGCTTGCTTCGGCAGAATGATTAATGATCAACTATCTTCTACTCAACTGGTTCATATTTCGACTTTTCCATTGTGATGTATTCCATTCCTCGTTAATTCATACTCTCTCTCTCTCTCAAGTGGACCGCCCCCTCGCGGGGCATGAAAACATCAGATATTGAAATGGGGTGCCAGAATACAATTAGCAAAAGTATCCTAAAGTTATGCCAAGTTATCTAATTTATATTAAATCGCCTAAGCTTAGGTATACTAAATTGTCTAAACTTGTTCCGCTAGGTTTATATCTTATGGGTCTGAGTTGCAAAAAAATGGTGCTGATGGGTACAGTGGAGTGATTCAACTCCAGACTCTTGTGAACCCTGGATTAGGAGACCAGATAACACATTATGCGTTGTTCTGATCCCTCTAGTTTCACCATACCGAAGATATGCATTCCAATCCACTCGAGATGAATATATGCCCTTCAATTACCGGAGTTTAGGAGTCGACTTCACAATATAGGGGTGGTTAGATGTCTATCAACAAATCACCCTTTTCGATATAGCAGCAATTGGTCAAGCAACGCTCATAAATTTGGCTTTTCGTAATCTCGTACCCATCTAGGCCTCGCGGCATCTCTAGTATCCTCATGCCTCGCAGGGCTGTCAGCCAAGACTGTGACTCTATGACCATACTCTTGCTAACAGCTGGCTGGCAGCCCTGCCGGCTGTATTATTTTTCGTGGCATCCTAGATAATCGTCTGACACGCCATTCTATTTTTCGTCTTTAAATTCCATTTCCAAGCCCGTACCAAGACTCATTCGTCTTCTCCAGCGCAATGACTTGCTCCAAGGGCGAGTATGATTCCATTATTCAAATACTCTTATGCCCCATCCCCAACACCTATGAAGTTGTGATCTGTTCACTCGCCATGTTGTGAAGACTGCAAATCGTGTCAGCGGATGAAACTCACTAAGCCCTTCGTAAAGACTGACCTGATATCTTCTCGTTCATCAGCCTCAGGCCCATTTGTAGGCCCAGAGCTGACAACCACGTTTCCGCCCTCATCACCACCAGCCTTGATGGTTGTCAAGGTGGTCTTCGCCTTCCGCTTGCCGCTACGGAGATCACTAAGATGTTCGAAGTATCCTTCCGGAACTTCTGTAACATATTTCCCTGAGAAGACGCCCGTTTCAAATTCCTGGACCTTACTTGTGTCCTCAGCAGCCTCCATACACGCGGCCTTCAGTCCATCAGGTCCGTCAAGATCTTGGAAGATGACCACGTCGGCACCGATGTAGTCGGCAATTTGTTGGTTTGTTCGGCCGTGAGCAACCAAATCTTGACAAAGGTTAGTAATAAGACAGCTAAGAACGGCACAAAATATCATCATACCAACAGGGTCCGCAAGATCAATGCCATACTTGAACTATTGTTAGTAATATGTTCAATGTTTCGTGCCGGGGTAAAGACTTACGATATGGGGATATATGCACTCTGGAGAGGCTGAAACAAAGATGACCTTAGCAGCACCAGCTTCTCTAGCCATTTGAACCTACATTCGCCCATTAGTTCTATCTCATAGACAAATTCATCATCATTTTACTCACGATTTGTCCAGATGTAGCTAATTTCCAAATTAGTATTGATCCTTATATGTAAAAGAGTTTACTTACTGCCACGCACGACACTGTCGTCCACTAGGATGAGGTTCTTTCCTCGGAATTCTGAGTCGATGGGTGAAAGCTTGCGGCGAACACTCTTCATTCGAAGAGCTTGGTTGGGAAGAATGAAGGTTCGTTGAACATATCGGTTCTTAATTAGAGCTGTGACGTATGGCTTGCCAAGCTTCTCAGCAAGAGTAGCAGCGGCGATGTTACTTGTCTGTTGATAGTGAGTCAGCTTTCACGTTTTCACCAACATCACGACCCATAGATTGGGCATACCTCTGGAACAGGGATGACTGGAAAACAATTAGTACAGTTCAAAGGCAGGAGACATATGGATATCTCATACCTGCATCAATCTCTTGAACTCCCTTCTCTCCAAGAACCGCGCGGACCTTCTTGGCCAGCTTCTCTCCCATGTTTTGTCGGCTGCGGTACACCGAGATTCCGTCCATAGTTGAGTCGGGACGAGCAACGTATACGAATTCGAAGCAATCGGGTGTGTAAGGTCGGTCGTTGATAATCTGACGGAACTTGGGACCACATCCCTTCTGCAAGAAACAGGCCTGACCAGGGAGGATGTCGACAATGTTTGAGAAGCCGAGCTGCTTCAGCACAACGGATTCGGAGGCAACGAGGTAATCTTCAGTACCAGGGAGTGTGGCGGAAGGTCGAGAACCAATGCAAAGAGGTCGGATACCGTTGGCGTCACTGAAAATTATCAGTTTGGATAAGAGAGTCGTTTAAATGGCCACAACTCACCGGAAGGCAAGAATGCCAAAGCCAGCGATCATGGCAGTGCATGCGAAGGCGCCCTGGCACTTGGCATAGACATCGCCGAGAGCAGTGAAGATATCCTCCGAGTTGGCGCGAGTCTTGCCGAGCTGCTGGAGGCCATGTGCGAAAATGTTGAGGCTATTGGTACAAATCAGTCATCGTGGTTCGAACCAGCACGAGTTTCGAATACGCACAGGAGCTCCGAGTCGGAATCGGAATTGACGTGTCGGTGGGCTTCCTCGTCGAGGAACTTGCGGAGGTATTCGGTGTTGACGAGGTTACCGTTGACGCTCATGGAGATACCGAAAGGGGCGTTGACGTAGAAAGGTTGAGCTTCGGAGCTGTAGTCGCATTTTTGGTCAGTGATGTACGAGATTATGTGCCCAGTAACACATACGCAGAAGCAGTTCCCATGGTAGGGTAACGAACATGGCCTAGGCCTATGGAGAGTCAGTCTCCGTGTAATCTGTGCATCGCATTGCCATACCCATGTAACCGGGGAGATGCTCAAGTCGTCGGCCATCAGAAAAGACCTTGCTGGCCATACCGAGACCCTTGCATTGAGAAACTCGTCCTCCACCTTGGCAAACAGCGATACCTGCAGCATCTTGTCCACGCTATAGCTGGTTAATATCTGTATATGTCGATATTCGGGATTCAGGATATTCGCGATGGAGGACTAACATGTTGGAGATAATACAATGTCTCGTGGAGATCAATGGCGGCGGAGGTAGCCTCCTGGTCACCTAGCTATCAAGATTGTCAGTACGTGATATGTGATATTATGTTGTGTTCCATTTCTTCAACTCTTTTGGTAGCACTTCCGTCTCAAGTCCGAGCACGGGCAAGGGTCTCTTTTTTTCTATGAGCGCGCGGGGGAGGGGCAATAGAGAGAAGAGCAGTGCAGAAGAGTGAAGACTCACCAAAATGCCAGAAACACCACACATGTTGAATATCGTGTCACGGAAATAGTTCGTGTCGAGGTTGAAGAGGAATCGAGTGTTCTTACACCCAAACAAGATTTAGACTTGTACCAGTTTGTTTGTGAAACCTACGGGAAAACTTTTCTCTTCTGGTCACGACGATATCGGTCATTTTTTTTGGGCGACCACAAATCTTTTGGCGGGGTATCGTATTGGCTGAGGCGGGCCGTACAATGATCCGCAGTGGTGGAGTCCCCCAAAATGTGCCATTTCTTTACTCCGTGTTAGTGACGGTTGAACTCCATATCAAATCACGATGTCAAGAGTATCTCTTCATTTCTCCGTCATTTTGTTCGCTATGACAGAAGAACGGAAGTCAATCATCGTGAGACATACTCTAAAATACATAATTGCGGCTGAAGTTTCGATAATTGATTCAAGCTGCAATTCGACTTGATCCATCAAATATGCCCAACCCGTGTAAGTGGAAGCCAAGGTATCGATAGCAACAGATAACAGACCATCGAAACTTCATGGAACATTAATGCCGCATTTCGAAGTTCTTGTGTCAACTGACCACTCTAATGTAACATTGGCTCGTTTGTACAACTAAGCTTCACCGTGGTTGGGTCTATTCATTGAGCATGTGGAGTACCTTTCTTAATATTAGTTTCTGAGATCTCTGACGCAATTCTGTACTGCCACTGCTGAAATATCTATTTGTTTAAGTTCTATGCAAAAGTACAGTTCCAGACTGCAAGTTTCAATGAAAATGATTAAATAGAGAGTTCTAGTATAGACAGTATTTCATTTCTTTATGTGCAATATACGAAGAGGGTGCAGAACCCAGAGAAGCCCACATACACGGGACGCTCGGAAGACGGCAACATATACCAGTCCGGCCACCGGTACAGAGTACAGGGAATCATTATCTACAAAGCATCTAATTAATCTATATGCAATGCTTACAATTACTTTTCGTTTGAATTGTTCAACAGTTCCTTCTGCATTTCCACAATCAGGCACATGCAACTTCAGCATTTGATTGATTATAAGACTAAGGTAGACATGTGTATGCACATAAGTAAGGTACCTAGTAGTATTGGCTTCAATAAATCTCGGAAACAGATACTAAATGAAGCAGGCATCTCAGTCGGCAACTAGGCAGTCTAACCATTTGATATTTTTGTTGTTCTCCTTGTCGCCGCCTGTCTTGCAATTTCCGAGTCATGGCACATCTATAACAAGTCAAGGTGAAAACCATCCATGTCGAGACCATGTAATCAAGCTTACACAGGACAAGGATTGATCTGTGTATGACGCAATCCCCCAGCCTGTTGGCCAATCCTCCACAAATGATAAAGTTTTCCACATTGCCAATCCTCTTCCTATATTTCTGCAGTACCCCATACCTCGCTTCAAACCCAAACCAAGAGTGTTCTAGCTATGTTCTTATGATAAGACTACTAGAAATATAAACTCCAATTCAGCCACCATCTTCATCAAGCGAGGAATCACCTCACAAGCCCCGTTGGCTCAGTGGTAAAGCGTATCACTAGTAATGATAAGATCACTGGTTCGATTCCAGTACGGGGCACGTGATTCAACAAGTTTCATCTTTTGCCGATCTGATGAGTATTCTTTTTCACTGTCACGATGGCTTCCATGGTGTTGAGGCAACTGTTTCCATTTCTGGTGGTGGCCTTGCTTACTTGCACGTGGCGCGTCGGGAGGAGCCGCCTTGGTGCTTCCTGAGTTTCGCATAGTGATGTTATGTTTCTTGCTGACTGAAACTGATTGACGGGGAATGCACTATGAAGTGACAGATAACCTTCATCGCATGTTGCTTGTTGCTAATGCAGACAGAGCCCCATGTCTGCGTATATATTGATATCATCTCAAGAGTCTGCACCTGATTGTGTAAGGTGCTTCCCTTGGAGAATGTCTTAAGCCCAGCAGTGCCACTGCTGTCCGGCGACAACATGTAGAAGCGCTCAACGCCATTGAATTATCTTCCATGTCAAGTTGTTGAATTGCATTCTGCGATCGCATTTGAGATACGAGAGAAGTGCTTGCATATGTGACATCATCCCGCATAAACCTTATATCAAATAAGCGCACGTGCCGTCCCGCTCTCACTACACAACGCCAAAAAAGTAGAAGTACCTCAGTAAAGCTCACAAGATCAACCAAGCTACAAACCGAGCAAAAATTGAGGCACTTGAACGCGCCTTGTGATTGTATGTTGCCCCGTACTGGAATCGAACCAGTGATCTTATCATTACTAGTGATACGCTTTACCACTGAGCCAACGGGGCTTGCGTAACGAGCTCAGGAGTGAAGGCTAAGAAGCTCTGCGGCGACCAGGATCTGGGAATAGTCTTAGTTGCTTGAGTCGACTGAACATAGTATAGTAGTATTGTAAGCTGTTGAGCCAGGTAGAGGCTTCTGGCCTGGCAGTCCCTGTGAATTTCAGTGTATTATCACAAAACCATTTAGTAGACCCAGAGTGTAGAAGAGTTGATTAGTTCGAAACCATATGCATTCGTCATTCAGCTGCTGCTGCTATGTTTTAAATACCTACTCTGAAATCAAGATCGGTATCACAAATCTATCCCCATATATAAACCCCTATTTTTTATATGCCCAAATCAAAAATCTTTCGTCTCATCTGCTGCCTTTGGCGCTTCGCTCCTTGCAATCTCTTCGTCATATGATGGAGTTCTCGAGTTATAAGCGACTCGGATATCATCTATCTCCTCACCAACCTCCATCCATCGATCGCTGGTCGCTGGCACCGGTGAGATCTTGCATAGGGCCCAGTACATCGTCGATGAAACGATGAAACCACAAAAGTAGTTGAGCTGATAAATGTAGATCGCGCCCTGAGGAACGTTCTTGGCGCCGACAGCATCGGCGAAACCGACCACATTGATGACAATTCCGGCGATGTAAGCAACATAGCCACGCCAGTTGAAACCACCTGTGAAGTAGTACGGTCCTTCTTTTCGAGCATCGTAGAGTTCCTTGGTATCAACGTAACCCTTGCGCACGATGTAGTAATCGGAAACCATAACACCAGCGATTGAGCTAAGGAACACACTGTAGGCTGAAAGGTAGGTCGTAAACTGGTTGCTGTCCTTGAGAAGCTGCCAAGGGCAGATGCACAGGCCGACGATGGCGCAAAGGTAACTTCCACGACGGATATTGAGCCAGCGAGGAAGAAGAGCAGTCAAATCAGTCCCAGCACTCACAGAATTCGCTGAGATATTGGTACCAAGCTGAGCTAGGGCGAAGGATGTAGCAAGGAAGAAGACACCAAAGCGCTCGCCCGAGCTTCCATCGTCAATGAATCTATCCAGAAGATCAAGGGGGTTCCATATGGCCTCCTCGTACAGGACGGAAGAAGCTGAAGAGACCATGATGCCGATGAAGGAAGTGATGGCGAAACCGAAGGGGATCGTGATCATCTGGGGCCAGAGGGCGTCTTTGGGCTTCTGCGCAAATCGAGAAAAGTCACTGGCGTTGACAATGAGTGTCGCGAAGTTGGAGATAGAAGACATGATGCCCTTGACCATTTCCCATGCCAAGTCGCTGCCGTGGACCTTGTTACCAGCCTTTACAATGGGGCCAATACCACCTGCGCGCGAGATGGTCCAGGCCAGGAAGGTAATTCCAGCCACGGGAACAACGTATGCCTTGACAGTGAAGAGATGTCGGACCTTGTGGACAGGGAACCAGAGTGCTGGAAGCGATACAAGCCAAAAGATGAAGAAGGAAGCGAAGTGTGCGGTGTCGGTGCCCGAGTCTTCGCTGAAAGTGTTGGGAACATCGGCCCATGATTTCCAGATAGTGCGGATCATGAGATAGATACAATCACCGCCAATGTAAGCCTGCACTCCATACCATACACAGGCTGTCATGCGTTAGTAATGAATTCTGATTGTGTTGGGAAAGATAGAGCATACCCATAGCAGCACGGTTCAGTACAGGCCACAAGCTACCCCAGATACCAAAGGAGGTTCTGTTGGCAACAGGGAAACCAATGTGGTACATGGCGCCGAAACGAGCATTGATTGCGACAAAGATACCAGTGATACTGTATCCGATCCAGACGCAGAGCCAGGCTTGCCACCATGACAGACCATTGACAATCATGGACGATGAAATCATCCAAGTGTTGATATTGAAAGAATCGGCGATCCAGAAACCAACAAAGTTCCATGGGCCCCATTGTCGGCGCTCCGTCTCGACGGGTTTGAGATCATGGTTCGTAAGCTGCATAAGAGTTCAGTACAACTCGGTCTCATTGATCGCAATGCGCAATGCACTCCAATGGTGGAAAGCTAAAGCTTGTGAGGCCTTCATACCATAAGCTGGGTCTTGGTCAAGCCAGGTTCAGACTCAACGGCGAGTTTATCAGCCCAGACCTTGAATCGTGATCTGGTCTCCATGGCTGAGGTGTATGACGAGGTGGGAGGTGGAAGTATAAGCCAGGAACGGGTGTCAAAAAGCTTCTGATGCTTGATCTAGAAGAAACTCAAAAAGCAGGATAGACTTTTTGTATTGTGACAGGTAGACCTTGTCCGAGGGGCTTATGACGTGTAGGTGACACGAGGTAGGGCTGGCAGACTGGGATTAAATCCAATGACACAAGAAATGATGGAAGAACGGGAGATGGCAAACTTGCTGAAGGGTGAGAGGGGACCAATGGGAACTTCTCTACCGCTTTCTTGTCTTGGAAAGTCTCGTCGTAGTGGGTGACAGGCAGTATTTATATTTTGTGGTTTGAGATTGACTTGCCGCGTTGGCTGCGTTGCAGTTGCGTTGACAAGAGGAACTAGACCGACCCCATCTTGGCTCGAGGTTATCAGCGCTCAGCAGCCACTATCATTCTGATCGTCATCCCCAGATGCAGATAACTAACCGACAAGGAACATACCACGCAAGGACCCTCGCCGGCGGCGACTTTTGCCGTAGTAGGTCAAGCTGAGAAAGGTTATCCTTCCCCATGTTGGCACCGACAGGACTTTGCATTTCCGGTCGGTAGTTGTTTGTCGGTTCATCGAGCACACGACCAATTTGTGACGGTTTGTAGATTCAGATATCCAGACCTCGAAAAGCAGAAGGATCTGCATGGTAAGGCCATCAAGCAACAACAAAGTCGAAGCGTTCATAGGTATCCATTAGAATATGGTCAAAATACAATGGTACGTATGTTATTCGGCATAGAATAGAACGATGCGCGGATGCGGAGAGATGATTCGAGTGACATGGATACGAAAATGGGCCCGAGAAGCCAAGTCGTGTTTTGGTGTGTGCCCCCACAGAAGACCTTAAATCCATGGAGCAACACTTGGTATGAGTGGTCCAATGTGGTTTCCGGGTAATGTTGACGTAGACGTTGGGAAGATCCCGATATCGCTTTGTGTAGGAGAGATGTACAGAGTACCAAGGTTCACTTCGAATACTTGCTGTTGTTTTGTTGCAAGAGAGAAACAAACAAAAAATGGAAACAGAGGTTTGCATTTGCAGACGGACGGTACGTACTGCTCTTGAAATTCTGGGCCTAAGAAGATGCTCTGCAGAAAAATGCAACTGCAACTGCAGGCAGCTGGCAGGGCAGGGCCACCGCTATCAGCGCCATGTGAGCAGGAGCCAACCCATCGGAGGGTCGTTTACCCCAGGCGGCGGACATAAACGAAGAAATATCATTGGCCAACTCGGGTTTCCTTATCACCGCAAAGATGCGTCTAAGATACGGGTACCGTACCGCCTTTCCCAAACCGAGTTAGCCTGGAACTGCAGAACAAATCTGTTACTCGATCTCATCGAGTCAACCATCTCTTTTATAGTAAAATTGCCCAGGCCTGCAGTTATCTGCCCTATCAGGACTATCTTGAACTTCATCAACGTAGTAGTCACTGAAATGCGATCTCGTTGTCAACAGCTTAAGGTCATTTCGGGTTTCAACCGAAACTCTATTGCCTGATCTCTCTCTCTCTCTGTGTGTGTGTCCAACCCCTCTTAATCTGGACTTCGATGCGTTAGTTCTCATTCTGGTTCATATCGGCATAAGAATCCTTGTTCCCTTTTCTGGCAGCACCTCGCGATGGCCCTTTTCAGCTTCATATTGCCCCGAAAGTTCGCCGTTTCCACATCGTATGGCTAGATTAATAACGACCTTATCACAAATAACACGCCACCTCCCAAGTGAAATTATGTTATTCGGGACTGCTTTCAGTCCTCCCATACGGCATGGGTTGATCTATTCTGGACTGACATGGCCGAACTGATGGCAGAGTCATGCCGGTACATCTAGAATCCAAGTAACACCGAGGCAAAGGAGCAATAAGACTAACTTGAATAAGTCCTTGGCCCATGCATAGTATGATTCAACTCCTCAGGAGCTGCCTTCTCCAGAAAAGTAAGCCAGTGGTTGCAATTCTTCGGTTTTGGATCGGCATTCGTGTGTTAAGGAACGTTGACAGGCAATGCGTCTGATATGCAAGTATTACTTGATGGAAATCCCAGGCGCGACTTCAACTCCGTCGGCGTCTCGAAGTCACATCAGAGCGAATGAGACCGGCATTAGTTACTTGTATAGGCCTGGCATCGGCCCGCAAACTTGGTAAACTCACTCATCGGATGGGGCAGAGTAAACGACCTCATACGATTTGGAGAGTTTTTTTTTTTTTTCTAATTAAATGATAGAAATGAACACCGCGAGATTGAGTCAGAAAATGACATATTATTTCGGCTTAGTCTGGCTATTTTGCAATTATGGAAGAGACCAATATGGTACTTATACAAAGCATCTCGACACATCTATCACACGGATAGGCCGAGTTTCTGCAATGTAAAGTCAATCAGATATTTTCAGTAATATGACTCATAGAAAATTTTAAAGAATTCAAAGACTGGTAGTTGAAATCGAGGCCAGCCAACTATGCTACCAGGAGTGACCAGATCTTAAGATAAATAAATCACTTGAAAACCGACAATCTTTATCGTGGAACTGCTGCTATAGGGTAAGCCTTTTTCAAGCATGATGTTATGGGCTTGGGCTTTGCCCAAGCCTCTATAGGACCACGTGACTCAGGGGTCCGGTCCGGATCCAGGCCGGAACCTAATAGTATATAAGGAGATTTCCTTAAGGAATCTCTTTCCCTTCTTTAAGTTTAATAATACCTATATTGACGTCCTTTTGGTTGCAGCCAAGGAGCCAGTCCGTAACACATGATTGGACTTTAATGACACTCGTATCCCAAAGAATATTGTGAAGATCGCTATTTGATTTCTCACATAATGAGGATCTCCATGAGATGATAGAAAGTATAGACTATAATTGGACTCGATTTATGCTGCGTCATCATCCACAACAGGAGCAAGCTTCAGGGGCACCATATCCAAGAAAACTACATACCCTACATCAAGGAGAAGTTTTATGAGGAACTGATACTTATTTATAGAGCTAAGGCAGCTAGCTGCTCCCTAACAATGACGACTGCCGATATTCTGAGACTCTGCTAGTGCCTTGATCCAGTAGCCAAGGCTACAGTTCAGACATAACAGGGTCCAAACACGTGAATGGACTAATAGCTTCTGCCCCGCGATTTGAGTAGCATTGAGGTGAGAGTGCCGAAGAGTTGCGAGAATTCATCCCTAGGTCACAAGTAAGGTATGTAGGTAATTTTTTTTTTATATAGACCTACCTAAATTACCTGCCTAAGGTAAGGTAAGTTACCTACCTACCTAGGTATAGAATGAAGTGCCGACAATGCTTGGAGTAAATCGATGGCTACCTATCAATCTCATACTAGGTGCTTCCTTCCAAGAAGTCCTGCCCTCTGGGAGCAAGAAAATGCCCGACGTAGAGCCAATGTGCCAAAAATACCTAATCTAAGGTAAACTAAGATCTACTAAATATGTACCAAGTTGTACCAAGTTATACTAAGCTTGTCTAAGTCTTTTTGTCCCTTAGGATTAAGGTCCTAAGTTTTCATTCCTCCCCTTGACTCTTCCTGCCTCAAGCTCTAGACCCACACTTTGTTTCTCCCCCACCATCGTCGTCAATTCCGCTTCTTTTCTCCCCGCCAACCTCAGCTTTTTTTTACCCATTTCATCCAAACCTCTTTAGGTATTTGTCCTTGATATACAATCATGGAGGACCAGTTGGTACAGCTTCTTTCCAGCACTCAGCTGTCTGAACAGGGTCCTAGACTACAGGCCGAACTCGAGTTGAAGCGCGCCCGAACGAATCCCGCCTTTCCCCTGTCTCTCGCCAATATCGCCGCCCACACCTCGATTGATACCAACATCCGTCAGGCTGCGCTGAGTAACCTGCGACTTTTTATCGAGAGCAACTGGAGCAATGACGAGCCTGATGATGGACCTATCATTCCTATCTCTGATGAGGCGAGAGGCCAGCTCAAGCAGGTCTTGCTCGACCTTGTGTTGAGCCCAGAGGACGATCGCAAAGTCAAGATCTCAGCCAGTTACGCTGTTGGCAAAATCGCTGTGCACGACTTCCCTGAGCAATGGCCAAACCTCCTCCCCACAGTTATCTCCGTCGTCCCGGCCGGCACCGATTCACAGCTTCACGGCGCCCTGAGATTACTCAACGATATAATTGAAGAGAGTTTGAGCGAGGACCAGTTCTTTTCAATGGCCCAAGATATTGCCAAGGCCCTTGCTGAAGTCGCCCTCAATGAAAACCGAAAGCCTATGCACCGAGCGCTCGCTATTTCCATCTTCCGAGGTTGTTTTGATCTCCTCAACATGATTAAGGAGGACCACGCTAAGGAGGTTCGCGCTTTTGCGGACGGTCTTCTTCAACAATGGAACCCCTTCTTTATTACCGTTCTTCAGAGCCCTCTTCCAGAGGCCAACCTAGAGAGCGGATCTCAGCCTGACTCTTGGAGCCATATTATAGCTCTCAAACTCCAGGTTGTCAAGACACTCCTCCGGATTCGACGCGTCTTCCCTAACCTGCTCCTTCCCCAAAGTACCATCTTCTTCAGTGCAGTCTGGAAAGAGCTCTCTACTCTGCAGGGACCGCACGAGCAGCTCTATATCAAAGCGGATGCCCAAGGACGTCTTGAGGACTCGGACAACCTTCCATATACCCTGGACTTTCTCATTCTCGAGGAACTGGACTTTCTTAACCAATGCTTCAGAGCCCCTCCTGTGCAAGCCGAGCTGGATGGCCACCTCAATGCTCATGCCTCAGCTTCAGAAGTTCCCTGGATGAAGGAGATTATGAACATGCTTATTGGTTATTCGCGAGTGACTCGCGAAGAGGAGGACTTGTGGGATATCGACTGCTCCCTGTATCTTGCTGAGGAGACCTCCGTGACTGCCAACTATACCGCACGAACTGCTGCAGGGGATTTGTTAATCAAGATGGGCGAGTGGTTCAACCAGAAGGCGATCGACGGTCTGTTTGGTCGAACACAGTCCCTATTTGGTAGCGAGGTTTCCGACTGGCGAAGCCAAGAGGCGGCGCTCTACCTTTTTGTCATGCTGGTCAGTGACTTCCAAGACATGAACAAGGAAATCCCCGAAGCAGTGGCCCACGCCTATCTTTCTCTAGTTGACTACGCCGTTAACCGGCGCGGAGAGCCTCTTCTCCGCGCCAGAGGTTATCTCGTCGCTGGTATGCTTTGCCGTTCTTTCCAGACCCCGGTTGAGCTTTTGGACCGCATTATCACCTCTATCACTCAAGAGGAGTCTGAGGTTGTGCAGGTAGCCTGTATTAAGGCTGTTGAGGGTTTGATCAACGCTGGCCAGGTGTCGGCCGACAGGCAGGTTCCTATTATCAACGCCATCCAAAGCTACGTGAACAACAAGGACCCTAGTGATATGGAAGATGCCGACGAACTTCTCGTCACGCTCGCTGAAGCTCTCCGCGCTGCCATTACTCTCGACAAACGCATCGCCCTGTCCAACGATGTTAAGTCGGTTGACCTG
The DNA here is from genome assembly GCA_013396205.1 of Fusarium mundagurra. Classification (NCBI taxonomy): domain Eukaryota; kingdom Fungi; phylum Ascomycota; class Sordariomycetes; order Hypocreales; family Nectriaceae; genus Fusarium; species Fusarium mundagurra. The sequence continues at coordinate 52,106 of JAAOAN010000264.1, read as the reverse complement.
CTTTTCATGCTAGCCAAGCTAGGCGCAAGCAACTTCCAAGTCACTATGCTGATTTCCGAGGCATTTGAAGATATCGTTGCTGATCTCTCTGATCCTGAATCTTACACTGCTCTCTGTGCAAAGCTTCTGCCTACGCTTACGGGCGCCTTTGATGTCGCCAACCTCACTGAGGATAACCCTCTGGTTACTGTAAGTCTCAATGAACCAGTTTCCATGCTTCACTGACAATAACTAGGTTGCCACCGAGCTATTGGCCGTCTTGGCCGAGAATGGACCCGAACCTCTGCCCGCAGGTTTTGTCGCGGCTACTTTCCCTAAGCTAAACCGTCTCCTTATGGAGTCTACCGAGGGAGAGGTCCTCCGACCTGGATCTGAAGTTGTGAAGTGGATGCTTCAGCATGATCATCAGCAAGTTCTTGCTTGGCAAGATGCCAACGGTCGTTCTGGTCTGGAGGTTTGCTTGCACATCATTGACCGACTTCTGGGCCCTTCTATTGAGGATAACTCAGCCTCCGAGGTTGGCGGTCTGGCTGCTGAGCTCGTCGAGAAGGCTGGCCAGGAGCGCCTTGGTCCTTTCTTACCTCAGCTTCTCCAAGCTGTCGCTAACCGACTTGCTACTGCTCAAGCTGCAGCCTTCATCCAGTCTCTTATTCTTGTCTTCGCCCGACTTACCCTCTCTGGCGCTCAAGATGTCGTTGAGTTCCTCAGCCAGGTGCAGATCAATGGTGAAAGTGGCCTGCAGGTTGTCATGGCCAAGTGGCTAGAAAACTCTGTCAATTTTGCTGGATACGATGAAATCCGACAAAAGTATGAAATCCAACTGGATCAAACACAAGTCATTCCATCTGCTAACTGAATTACTAGCGTCATTGCTCTATCGAAGCTTTACTCTCTGAATGATCCTCGACTGGCCCAGACACAAGTCAAGGGCGACCTGATCGTCAACAACGATGATGGGCTTATTAAGACACGCTCACGCGCAAAGCAGAGTATGTATCCAACCATCCACGACTTTTCAACCACCACATCCACCCTAGACTCAATCTACGCCCGATACGCTGAAAGTCAGCAAGCTAATAAAACCGACCAACAACCAGACCCAGACCAATACACGATCGTTCCTGCTTCCCTCAAGATCATCAAGGTCCTGATCGAGGAGCTTCTATCTGCATCTGGCCAACGGGCTGCTGCGAACGCCGCCTCTGCTGCTGTGGCCTCTGCTAGCTTTGACGACGAGAACGACGAGGAGGGCTGGGAGGATGAAGATGATACTCTTGACCTCAGTCTAGGTACCACGAAAGCTGACCTGATGTCCTTCATGGAGGGTGGCCAGCGGCAGCGAGACGATGAGACTCAAGCCTATCTGACCGACTTTTTCATCCGTTGTGGCCGCGAGAACATTGCTAATTTCCAGGAGTGGTACAACATGCTTACAGAAGAAGAGAAATCGAAGCTCAACGAGGTTGCCGCTAGCTCAGCAGGACAATAGACTGGAACTGCATACGCTTATGACGGGTCTTCGATGTTGAAGAAGAAGCAGCGCTCCTCTCGTCGAAAATTCGAGAGGAAGATTGCTCTCCGAGTGCAGGAAGCAACCACGGCTATTGAAAATCTGAGAAGCCGCTTGAAGGAGGAGACAGGGCCGTTGAAACAGGATTAATGTATCAGAGAAACCTAGGTACCGAACGTATTATGACTCGACATGAATTGCAGATAGAATTAGAGAAAATGGGCAAAGAAAGGAAAGAAATCAAGACCTTGATCATAAGTGACAAAAAGACTTAGGCAACTTAACATAAGTTTAGGAAACCTGGTAGAAGTACGGTGAGCAAGGTGAAGAAATCTAAGTATCTTGAAGGTCAGTTGCCATTTTTGGTCGAGTTGTTGCAAAGGTGGGAGGAGCCTCATGAGGAGAAAGTCAAGGTTTCTCCATCAAAATAGACCCATGTCAGAGGATTTCCTTACTAAAACCTTGCTGGCGTTTTAGACTGTTTTGCTTGGCTGAGGAAGTGAGTATATGCTAGGTTAGTTGTTTTAGTTAGTGGCCTTGTTAGTCATTGTTAGTTCCTATGGTTGGAGATGGTTGGAGAGTGTTTCAATCGGAGAAGCCAAATTTCGTATTGACTAAGGTCTTTGACTAACGTAATGCTGTGAGAGAATATCCGTAGAATTATTGAAGTTACGTCAGTCAGAAGCCACGAAAGAGATCCATGCCTTTGTTACAGAGCACTAGGGAGTTTATGCTAAGGCAGGGTAAGGCAAGGTAAGGCAAGGTAAGGCAAGGCAAGGTAAAGCGAGGTAGGATGCGGATCATAGGCAAGTTAGTGTGCCACGGGCGGTTCATATGCTCCGTAGCAGGGGCTACATCACGATCTCCAACGCATCATACAAAGAACACACACACCAGGATTAGTCTACCCCTCACAAAGGAAGGGAGAATGTAGGACGGAGAGAAAAGAGGAAAAAGAAGACAAAAAGAACAAGGCTTCGAAGAACAGCTGGTTTCCAGATTGGGCAACACTGTCACCTCTGGCTGGACGTGGTTGTGCTGACTCCACAACGACAAGCTTTCTGCGGACTCTTGTGGGAGCTTTGTAATGCAGGTCCCGGAGCTCGGCTGCACAGTATGTATTTTCGTTGCCTTTTTGGGGAGAAATAGCATCGGCCATAGTCGGGAGATCTGACAGCGAACGTGGGGCTTCTTTTTTTTTCTCTCTCTTTCAGAGGGAGAGCGAGGTGAGGCGGGCATTGTATTCATTGGGGATCATGATATGGATCACAGAGAGAGGGAGGGATATATTGGGTGTGCCCAGCTAGTCTATACAATTTTACATACTATTACCAGATGCTTGATGCTATTGTCAGCTCTTATTGGAGCCGAGTCATGAGATCTGCTCTTAGCATAGACTAGTCGAATCAGTACTAGATTATATATGTATGTTAGTTAGTTGATGGCCTGTCAGTTTTTATCCATGTCGGTTGGACGGTATGTAAAGTTGGGTTGGTCTATAAGATAGATTTGCACACCCTGGACTATATGTTTGTACAGTATCCATACTCCGCGCCGTGTGATTATCTCCCTGACAGACTCTCAATTAGTTCGTCTAATAAAGGTTCCATAACGTCGTGGGTGGCTCGAGCTGCTGATCTTTGATCTGGGTATGGACGGGACGGATGTTCTTCTCCAATTTCGAAGGAGGTACCGAAGAAAGAGCTGGCTGACATGGTCTTTCCTACCGAGTAGGCCTAGTAGGGTGTCTGACGTATTGACTCAATGTTCCTTCCTCCTGATCTTATTCCCATCTCAACCCGCACCCTTCCTTCCTTCCATTTACCCCTCCATGTGTTCCATCCCGTCCAATTGTGCCATTCCATCCTAGGTCGTCTTCGTGCCTTCCTGGTGCCGAGTTAGTTAGTTAGCACCTACCTCCATTTCTACAATACTCCGTCCGTACTAGGTAGTTTTCCATAATAATAACTCCATTACATTTCTTTTCTGTCACAATCTTTTTCTATTCATCATCATCATCATCATCCTCATCACTATTACTACTGTCACTGTCACCAAAACTTAAACTCCTCTACCCCTCACTTACACCCGCGGCAACGATATCCTCTCTTTGTCTGAAGAGTCCACCATGAACCTTCTGTAACGACTCGCTCGTTACATCCAAACCGCTGTCTCGCCCGCCACAAAGAGCTCGAGCACGACCTGGACCTGGACCTAGTGAAATCATAGGACTCGACTGACCTTCCAGTCCAGTCCAGTCCAGTCCAGCGCAGCACACAAGACACCCTCTGTAGCTGTCAAGCTGCTCTGTCAGCACCCGGCGCATGCCGCCAAGCAACACCAAGCCGTGTCACAACTGCCGTCGTCGACGCCTGCGCTGCGACCGCTCATGGCCGACATGCCACAAATGTGCGGTCTCAGGGCAGGAATGCCTCGGGTATGGCAAGGTCTTCGTTTGGACCCAAGGAATTGACTCCCACGGCAATGTCAATCCCCCTCCCGGCCGGCGACTACCCGACGAATCTGATGCTTCCACCTCTGTATCACCCACTGGCCACCGACAGGGTCAAGGTCAGCATGATCGCGCTCGACCTCAGCCTCAGCCCGACTATAGCGACCAACATCCGCTGGCGCGTCTGGTTCAACAGGCCCAGCAGGCCGCACAAGAGGCAGAAGAGATGAATCAACAGCAGCAGCAGCAGCAAAGCCAGCAGCAGCAGCCAACCCCGCCAGATTCTGAGGGCTCCCCTTCACACGATCCTAGCATACCCTGGCCTTCTCCTGCTGCACTTACAGATCCGTTGTTCCAGGACCTTGACCGCACATCACGATACTACCTAGCGCATTGTAAGTCTTGGCTCTAGTTTTGGTTCTTTTTCCCCCCTTGGCCGATGCTAATGTATGCCCCAGTCAGCGAGAGGGTCTGTAAAGATCTTGTGGTCCGAGACACGCCTGAAAACCCGTTCCGTGAGCTGATACCCTTGACGCGGAAGCACCCGCTCCTCTTGCAGATTCTTGTTGCCACTTCAGCGATCCATTGGTCCAACATATTTCGTCGTGTTACCGAAATACCGGCAGGCCTCACCAATCCCGCGGGCTATCTTTCCCTGCTACGTTCAAAAGATCTTGTGACACGACAGGCTCTCATCGATGCCTTGACGGCGAAGCAAAAGGCCATGAGCCACATGAGGGAGGTGCTCGATACCCTTGACCCGGCAGGCAGTGAGGTGGCATTAGCTGCCATGCACTTTTTTATCAAGTTTGACTTGATTGACCTGGATAAGTCAGACAACCAGAGCTGGAGGGCCCACTTGGAAGGCGTCACAAGCATCATGGCATTGCTCAACCCGGACAGTAATCCCGACGCATCTAGTAGAATGTTGCGGGACCGCGTCATTACTGACAGCTTCATGTAAGTCCGTCCTAGCTACTGGTGTACTCGCTGTGGATACTGACTTTTGGAAGCTACAACATTCTGGGCTCGACGTTGACATCTGGTGGCCTTGCAGCTCGTGTTGCACGGCAAGCTTTCCAGTTCTTACCCGTTATGAAGCGTGTGGAACTGACAAGCTACTTGTCTTGCCCTCCGGAGATTCTGAACATCATTCTTTCTGCATCCGAGCTGTCCCACGAAGTGCCCTGGACAGACCAGTCTCTAGGTGCAGCAGACAAGGCAATTGCTCTAATAGACGAGGCTCTTGCTGTGGACATTCCAGCTTGGGCGGACTATTTACGACAACACAACCTCGTTCAGGATCTTGAGAGTCGAGTGTGTCTAGCTGCGGCACACCGGTCAGCAGCTTGCCTGTACATCCTCCAAGCGCTACCGCTAGTTCGGTCTGTACGGTCCATTGATACCGATTTCCTGCTGGAGGACGTTTTAAGAAATTTAGCCGCCATCGATGAAAATGACCCATACTTCAAAGCATCGTCGTGGCCGACTTTTGTTGCAGGGGCCGAGACACGAGACCCTGAAAAACGCACTTGGACCCTGGCACGGCTGTTGTCGATTTGGCAAATATGCCCGTGGGGGTATCTCTTCACGGCAATTGAAATGCTCAAAGCAACATGGGCGATGCAGGATTCGCGCGGCTCAGATAATGTCAACTGGCTACATGATCTACGGGGAATGGGATTTGAGAACTTGATTGTTTGATCTGACCTGATATGATATGATGCTGTTGTGCTTTTGGTTACAGGGTGTGTTGACTGGATCCAGTCCATACGTACTATTGCGGTGTGTGCTATTTAGCGTCGAGCGAAAAGTTGTGTCGAGTTGAGACTTGTACTTGATTCTAGGGTTCATTTCAGTTCGGTTGCAAGCTCGGAGTTCAAGTAGTAGCTAATAGGTTAGAGGAACGCCGCGTGTCTTTTTTGGCCAGCTGTCCATGGTGCAGTGCTAGAGAGAGAATAGAGGGTGTTTTGGGCATCGGGAAGGGTCATTTCGCAATTGCCGGTTCTAGACTGATCGAATCTCACGATGGCTTCACCGATTTCAACCAGGTACTTTGCTAGCTTAGCTACCTTACCTCAAGACACGGGATTTATCAGCAGACCCACCATTCATACGACACTGACACTGAGTTGGATGATGGTAGCTTTTGTAAGATGTCACTTGACATTTATTCTTTGTTGCTTGACTTGTTCTTGAGTTCCTCGTTGTGTTTCGGGTCTCGATAACAGAAGAGGCCCCGGTCTATCGTCTACGCCGTAAATCGACCCTGCAACTGTGATTTGTCCAGGGCTCAGATGGATCTGACAAGCAAGTCCATCGTGGTTAAGGGTCAGGGTCCTGGTCCTATAGAGTCAGTCCCCACTGAGTAGAAGAACTAGAAGCATGCAGCTTGTCCAAAGTAGGTCGAGTATGAAATCTCGGCCGAAACACCTGACTGCTTTTTTGGCGCCTGCGAGAGTCGCCTATTCTAGCCTGGTCCAGGTCGCTGTTGAATGAGCGAAATAACGGCGTCGGTTACACCTACACAACGCACGTGTAGTGGAATATGGGCTCTCGACTCTCGACTCTCGTGTTACAAAGCAAAACGTAACGTGGGTGACACGGCATAGTTGTCATGTCAGATTCCTCTTTTCTCGTTACCCCTCAGATCTGAACCGAACCCAAAACTGAGATTGGATGAGGGGTGTATATTACCGTACTACGTACATAGTCTGTTGGCTGTAGGTATAAGTTGGTAGGTAAGTATAAAGTTTCCGCTTATACAGGGGGGAGATACGTTGGGACTTGCATGAGCAGCGAGCGATAACGGAATCACATAGTAAAAGTGGAACCAGAAGCTGTGCAACCACGTTTCTTCACTTTCACTTTGCATATAATGAATAGGTACAAAGGGGATGAATAAGAGCGAGGATAAGATCTCAAACAGAGCTGTTCCCATTGGCGGGTCCTATGCTCCGTATGTAGGTGGCCAGCCTTGAGACAGACTAACAATGCATGTTTCCTAGATAGAAATACTCTTTTAATAGTAATATGTGATGATACAGCATGACTAACAGGTCCAGGAGCATTGCTTACGTTCATTGACACTAAAAGGGTACTCTACCCAAGAGATGTGATGGATTGGGTTGCTTCTCACTTGAAAAGACAGTAGACAACCAATCCCTGATATAAACCAGTGAACTGATATCAGATAGCAATATGAACTTGCTGGATCCAAACAGACTTACAACTTCAATCGTTGAAAACAGATAGCGCGTATTTGTTACCTCGATAGCGGTTGTGAAATCAACCTCGCTGCCAATGACAGGAGCAGGGCAAAGCAGGCTCAGACCTACTGGCACTGATACTACCGTAGTAGAGACTGCTACACGGCAGTGATCTGCTAGCTATCAATACCTTGTCAAGTCTATTCTACTCAATTCTCTTTAATGCCATCGAAATTGAACAAAAACTTGTTCGTAAAAGCCATGAGTATATCTATGCAGACGTCTACCTTACCTCTCACTGGCGGTGGTGGTGATAAGATACTGACCTTCGATCGTAGGGACCTGAACATCAGAGCATTCACTTAAGCATAGAGTAACAGAGGAATGTGTAGAGGAACGGCCAGGCACACAGTGTTGGTCGATGGCGCACCAACAGGTCATGATTGATACCATGAACAGCCAGCTAACTGGCAAAGGCGGGAATAGAGAAACAGAGTAAAGGTTGTAAGATTAAGAATGATCCCACGCATACCTCGTGAAATATAAGCCAGTCATGATGATCGTTAAAAATACTCCGAAACCACAGCGCCATTCTAATAAAGTCTAAGATGAAGAGAAGCACATGCACAGCCCGCGTGTGGGGAGGGTGCTTAATGAGCGAAGGGAAGAGAAGTGAAGTGAGGGAATAGTGCCTGGCCTAGATACATGGAATCATTGCAACGTGAGTTGCGGTTCCAAGTTGGGGAACGGAAGAAAGAAAACATGGTGTACCAGTAACGTTGAGAAGCTGTAATACGCAGCCATTTGTCGTTGTGTAGCCTACCAACGACGACTATTCTGGTATTAGCTTTGACTGCATACACATCATACAGGGGGCATCGCAATTACATACCTATACGCTGAATCGAGCTTCGCTTGTCGCCGTTTTGGCTTGAGCCCTGACATGGACGACTTCGGCCGTGGAGATCCTTCAGGAGTCTTTGCTTTAGTATCTATTCCCAGCAACTCGGCTTCCAAGGAATCCAAGCCTGAAGATGCAGCAGATACTACTGATGAGTCGCGTGACGTTGGGGTTCGATTGCGGCGACGGCTGCGACTAGGACTGCGGCTGCGATTTCGACTCCGACTTCTACTCCGACTTCGACTCCGACTCCGACTGCGGTCTCGACTGCGACTTCGAGTACGACTTCGGCGACGTCCACGACCACGGCTATGATCTCTATCCCGATCTGGTTGGTACCGGTCTATCGATCGTCGCTGGTCGTCGACGTTACGGAATTCTGTAGGCCGACGTTCGGGACTACCTGGACGTGACCTGCGTCCTTGCGGAACGTACGAATCACGCGAGAGCGAATGCCGGCCCCGTGATCCTCTGCGGCTGGCGTCGAAAGAGTTTCGGGATCTTTGTCTCTTCACTGGACGCTCACCAGGGGTATCGTCATCTGGGCGACCTCGTTTTGCAAGTCGGTCATGGACCTCGCCACTTTCTGAACTTTCGCTCCGAACGATCTCCTCAAGTTTTGGTGGTGGTCTTGGCGGGAGACTGGCAATGGGATACCCGCTAGGAAGCTTGCCGTCTCGTACGAACGCGGGGTCGTGTTCGATCTTTGACCAATACGGAGTTTCGTGTATCGGCTTCACGTATTCCTCGATATTGTCAGCTTGAACATAGTCCGACTCGATGCATTTTGCATCCCATTTTCTAGGAAGAAGCACCTCATCATTATATTCTGCAGGCAATGGCTTACCAACCTCATCTGGTGGATGACGTGGCTCTGGCTCTGCGAATATGGCTTTCTTGTCCCATTCAAATTCATCGTCGATAGCCTTTTCGGGTGCTGTATCCGGTCTCTGTGATGAATCAGGTCTAGGAGTTTCAACTTGAACCTTTTTAGTTTCAGGAGAAGCAGTAGGCGGGCTTGACTTTGGTTTAACGGCAGTTGTTAAGCCTTTCTGATCCCCCTGTTTAGGAGACGGCGCAGGTTTAGGATGGTTGGGCGTCTTCGGATCAGGGCGTCTGTTGCTGTTGTTGTCTTGTGGCTTCTGATCCGGCCGAGAATGAGGCTGGTTTTTCTTTTGTCGATTATCATGATTACGAGAGTGTCGGTCGTTCTTCCGCTTGTTACGATGATCTCGAGAATGGTCAGGAAAGTCACGTCGTCCCCTACCAGGTTGACCATGATGATTGGGCTGTGGTGGTTTAGGGGGTAGAGAGGGTTTAGGGGGCAAAGAAGCTGGCAAAGGTAATGTCGATGCAGAATTCTGGCGTGGTACTGAGGATGAAGCTGGCCGATGTGGACGTGATGCAGAAGGCGGTGCTGGTGACGGGATAGGGGGCCGCGAAGGTGGAGGGTGCCCATATGACGGAGGCGCGCTGTGAGGGGGATAAGGGGGTGGGTATGATGGCGGCGGTGGATGCTGAGCATATGGTACTGAAGCTGGCGGTGGATAATGGGGATAATGAGGCTGTGGAGGGTAGGGTACATGGTCTTGGCGAGGCGGAGGACCATATGCGCGTGGTGGATATGGAGGTGGATGTGCTGGAGGTTGAGGAGGAGGCGGAGGAGAAGCATATGTGCCAGGAGGCCTGGGAGGTGGTGCCGGAAGGCCTGGGGGAGGACCACCATAAGAAGGTGGAGGATATGGGTTAGAGTAGCCTGGAGGTGAGTAGCCAGGCGGTGCGTAGTTGGATGCTGAGGACCCGTAAGGAGGGTATTGCGGAGGATAGGAGGGAGCTCCTCCGGGGTAGTGCGTAGGTGGAGGAGGCCCATATCCTGGAGGAGGCCCGTATCGAGCCACGCTTGGTGTTGATGCTGGCACAGGCGCAGGCGCGTATTTGGTAATGATAGGACCTTTGGACTTTTTGGGGCCGCCATGATGGTCTCTATTACCTCCGTGTCCAGGAGCGTTGGCGTTTCTCCAAGCTGCGAGACCACTATTCTCGAGTTAATACGTGAAAGCATAAACAATACAGGCAAACTAAGTGAGCTTGATACTTACGCAGGAGTTTCCCTGGTGGGTTCTGGACATGCTACAGTCCAATGGCCAGCATCGCCACAGTTATAGCATCTGGCGTCATCTGGCCGCGACTGGCCAGGAGCCGTATTAGACATGACTGATGTAGGAAAGCGTAGTTTGTGAAAGATGGCTTCGACCAGCACAGGACACTATCCTGTTAACAAACCAACGACAGGAATAACACAAGACCAAATACCGCTGTGGTGTGTATAATACTTGTGATGGTAAAGAAAAGCGACAGTGACTTGATCAGCAGAAAGTGAACGAGTTCAGGGGCGGACACGACCCAAGAGAAGGAAACGAGTTTGATCAAGCGGCCTGAGGCTGGCTTGAGTGACACTGTGATACGTCTCACAGCAGGGGCCTCGGCGCGACTGAGAGGCGAAGCGAGGCGACAGAGTCTGTGTTGCTGAGACTGAAAATATGGCTTGGGGATGTTAGTTACTGTTACTGTTACAGCCCAAGCTGGTTGGTGCAAGTGCCCGCGCGCGGTCGCGACATGCGAAAGCGAAAAGAAAGCCCCCTCCCTGGACCTTCTCAGGTAAAATATCAGAGGGGCTTCATTCAGAGATATTTGGTGTGAAGGACCTAGAGAGAGAGGCTGGCGATGTCCGGTTGGTTGAATGATGACGGAGTCGAAATTGACTTGACGTTGGGAGCTGAAGCTCAAGTAACAGGATATTAATGGCGACGATAGTCTTCCATTGGTGGATGGGCGATCCAATGCTGAAAGTGTTGTCGCGTGCGCACGGGCCACTTTTGAGTAGAGGAAGGTTGAAACTGAAATAGACTTTGAGGCATTCCCGGTCGCTACAAATGCGATCAGGGCTCCTTCTTGGCATGCATTGTTAGAGAAGAGCCCTATTATGGAATGGCAGTGCCATAAGTATTGTCTCATTATGGTCAATCGCGTCGTTCCACCAAGCTTCGCTGTGTCTGCTTAATTGTTGACCATCTATCCTATTCTCCCAAACTAACTAGTAGGTAGTTACTGCATTCGCTTCGCTTGCCCAGGATCATATTATAAGCTTATTGTTTCATGAAACTACAATCTCAATAATTGTCTAGACTCGTTATATACATACAAGAACCAGTTCTCAGACATTTCTCATACCATCATCAAAAGAATGTCTACTGCAAGAACTGTAGGCTACATTACATACAACAGCTCGTCAGAAACACTGATCTTCTAGCAAAGTACATTGTTTCATTACCAATAGAGCCATGGATTTCTATGATCATTGATGATCGCTACAAACTGCTATCCTTAAATCTTGCTGACTATACCCGTCATTCAGCTCAGCCTCACAAAGCATATCTCCTATATGAATAAGCATTTTAATATCCAATCAATCAGACTATCATGACTCGTTCTATACAAACCCATTGTCCCAATGTCGAGTATCTCCATCTTGGTAGTTGTCAAAGTGTGGGGAGATGACCGGGCCTTCTTCCCGCCGAGGCACCGTCATCAGCAACGACTAAGCAAACTACCACTTAGCACTGATGCACAGCTAAAACATCCCACCGCCCAAAAAGCACATACCACCACCACTTCAACATCACCATCCTCCCAACTGTATATGTAATCACAGGATACGGTTCTACACGCAATTTGTCTTGTTTCATTGCATAGCGAGCCCTCGACCTTTCACCGCCCACGCGCTCATCAATCACGAACGTCCTCGCCCTGCTCCCATGTGAACTGAACTGAACCACCTTGATCCCGATCATGTTGGTACAACCACCGAGTTCACCTCCAGACACCATCCTTGACAGGAGCCGAACCCAACACCTTCACCCTTAATGATACCGACGATCACCTACGATTCTCGATTTCCACGATAATACCCATTCAGTGACCCACCCACCAGCCACATCACTACGTCCCGTCGGCATCTACAGCAACGACCACCACATCCCAATATGCCTGGGCTACCTTGTAAGCGCCGCGCCGAACCGAAGGGCTTCCCAGTCTGACCTATCCTCCCCAGCATCCGTCGATCTCGACGAGTGCATCTCGCGCTTGTACAACAAGGAGTTGCTAGCCGAGTCTGTCATCGAAGCAGTCTGCGCCAAGACGAAAGAACTTCTTATGCGCGAGTCCAACGTCGTCCATGTTAAAGCGCCCATCACCGTCGTAGGAGATATCCACGGCCAATTCTTCGATCTAATCGAGATTTTCCGCATCGGCGGCTACTGCCCCGACACAAACTATTTGTTCCTTGGTAATCGCCTGCGAAGTCAGATATGGATGATGTGAACATTCGCTGACCTTGGCGGGGTACAATAGGAGACTACGTTGATCGTGGCATGTTCAGTGTCGAAACAATATCGCTGCTCGTTTGCTTGAAATTACGGTACCCTAATCGCGTACATCTTATTCGAGGAAATCATGAGTCGCGCGGTGTGACGCAGTCATATGGCTTCTATACAGAGTGCTCGCGCAAATATGGTAATGCCAACGTGTGGCACTACTTTACAGACATGTTCGACTTTTTAACTTTGAGCGTTGTGATCAACGACCAAATATTTTGCGTCCACGGAGGTAGGCAGGCTTTAAGCTTACAAACGTGGCTAAACTAACGGGATAAATCAGGCCTTTCCCCTTCTATCCATTCAATCGACCAGATCAAAATTATAGACCGTTTCCGCGAGATCCCCCATGAAGGTCCCATGGCCGATCTCGTCTGGTCTGATCCTGACCCTGAGCGCGATGAGTTCTCCCTTTCACCCCGCGGCGCGGGGTACACTTTTGGAGCCCAGGTTGTTAAGAAATTCCTGGCTGTCAACAACATGTCGCATATCCTCCGCGCCCACCAGCTCTGCCAGGAGGGCTTTCAGGTCCTTTACGATGACCGTCTCAGCACTGTCTGGAGTGCGCCCAACTACTGCTACCGTTGTGGAAACATGGCCAGTGTTCTTGAAGTGAGTGACACGGGTGAGCGTTTCTTCAACGTTTTTGCGGCCGCACCCGAGAACGATGTCCACAAGGACCTTCAACCCGGAAACGAAAAGTCTGCAGACGGTAATGCCTTGCCAGACTACTTCTTATAGACGAATTTTATCACGAATACACACCTACAGTGCCCTGGAGCTTCAGGCTCGGGCTTCACGATATCCGCATCAATGATATCATGTCTTGAAAGCAAGCATTCACGCATTGCGACAGACAATAGACCTGCATTGCATAGCATAGACTTTGATGTATATAAGGATTTTTATTCTCCTGCAGTATTGAAGCTCCAAACCGAGCTTAAGTACCGTCTCGTCAGTGACGAGTAGATGATACGAAACAGAGCAGCCACCCTTCTCCGGCCCAAATTGGGGGTTTCTTTTGCTTTATGTGAGTTTTTTGTGTGAAAATTCTTCTCCAATGTTCAGGTATCTCATTATCTCATGACGTGTGTGATATGTATTTTTGAGTTATGTCGTCAGGTCGCGCTATCAAGGTGTTGGTGTCTACCAGTCCTTGGCGATGTCGAAACTCCACTCAAACTCGAGATGCTTCTTCTTATCGTCGTCTACGAAGCTAGAGATGGCGTTGTAGTGACCACGAGCAAGCATGCCGCTAGGTGCCTCCTCCTCTTGGACTGGGGCGAATCAGTAGCTGAATCTTGACCAAACTTTAAACATGAAACTTACACTTCTTGACGTAGGTGGGCTGCTTATCAGTGTTGGGAGCATAGCTGCCAATCATCTCAGAGTCCTTGGAGACTCGGATACCCTTTCGCTTGACGACCTGGACGTAGTGAAGGCCGCTAAGAATCTCGTGCTGGACCTTGAACTTGGCGCTCATGGTGAACTTGGCACCCTCCTTGATGTTGAAAGGCTTGTCCTTGAGGGTGGTCTCGCTTCCGGGGGTAGAGAGATCGATGGTGACGGGAGGGCGGCCAGGAGAGTCCATGGTCAGGGAGAGAATGATGCAGACTCGGGGGTCGTTGGGGTCGGAGATGTCAGTACCGCCACCGAGACCGAGGGACTCCTTGTATCGTTGGAGAGACTCATCGCCGGCGTCTGAAGGAAATTCATGTTAGCTTTTGAGTTCGAAGAGTAATTACAGTGGCTGGTGCTGTAAGTGGGCAAGGCGGAGACAGTCAATTCTAGGTGTTGGCTCAAATACGAGAGGCAGAATTGTCCTATAGCAATAACTGCAGCTACAGTATAGCTTCGACCACATCGCACAGCAGAGAACAGGGCAGCATCTCAATATCATGCCATGTCGGTCCCATGCTGCGAGACAGTACCACATGCTCAGGGGCCATGTGTTGTGCATATCGCAGAGCCTCACTAACGCGCCTACCGTCCAGGTCGTCCAGAGAAGAGATTGTACCTACCCATCTGCTGGTACTCAGCCAGACTCTGCTTAGGCTGAGAGAGCTTGTAGCCCTGAGTCTCCTCGGGCATAGTATCATCGTCGTGAGAAGCCATGGTGGGCGAGCGGGGCGAAGCTGATGTGCAAGAGGCGGGGTGTTGAAGAAACGGAGGATGCTATAGCGACGGGATCGATACCTAAGCAGATATTAGGTTGGGTAAGAAAGTTGGAGGTAAGAAAAAGGAAAGGAGAGGAGAGGAAGGGAAGAGGAAAAAGAAGGAAGCTTACTCGTTAATCCCAGCCAAGGTCGAGGTGAGCTTTGTCCCGGGCTTGCTTGGGCTTGGTCTTGGTCTTTTGGGTCTGGGCGGGCTTTGGAGGGGCTTATGGCGGTGACGATAGAGGGGCTTCCCGTTCCCGCAGGCGGTGTTGCAACAGGTCGCAAGAGCTGGGCTGAGTTTGGGCTAGGCTAGGGGGAGGGCGGTCACTGAGTGCGGTTGCTATGGTGGGTCGAGACACTTTATGGGGGTCTCTGATTGGCTCATTACTGATCTCAGGTCAGAAATACGGAGAACAACGCCAATGGACGTTGCCGATTCTTATGGAGAATGCTTCGTTCAGGGGTTCAATGTGAGACTGGACCCGAAGATGAGGCTTATTTTGTGATGGTTTATGGCGGCTGTGGCTCTGAGTGTCTTGAGTTTTCAATGGAATGTTTGAGAAGGTGAGTAATGATACATTGAATAAAATGAGATTGTCTGTTGCCGTAATCATTGCCTTAATGTACCTAGCTTGAGGAATGGGCGGTGATGACTCGACCTTGGTTCGTGGAGCATATCAGATCAAAATCGATCGAGGGCATCGCGATTTGGGTGGTGAATAGACGAGGCTCGTATTCTGTTAGACCACCACCCTCCTCTTATTCACAAGTACGTTACTTGTTGACGCGGCCTTTATACATTCCCCTGGATTTGTTAGTGCGTATAACCTTTGACTATAATTTTAGGTTTCTCGTCACTGGATTTTATGGGCAAGGTTTTTAACAGTTTGAGGTGGGATGCACATGGATGGAGAAGTGTAGAATTCATCCCGACATTAGGTGATAAAGATATTCGACATCCGTACTCTCATCTCTGCTACAATGACAAGCTTTCAAATACCTCCTTCAGATCCACGAAGCTCTTCCTGGCCAGACCATGGCACCTATATGATCTGAGCCTCCTCTAGGGTAGATCTGATCACAACTTGCTCAGAGTTGGGATAAGACAGTGATTTGACCTGCAAGTCACCCAACTCTGAACGCGTGGACCAGTCGGTAATGGACCCATAATCCACAAACCTCCGCGTTGTTGTCATGCAAGTGAATGCACGTCGACAGATTTGAGACATGAGCGACAATAGATAATAACGTAACCCAGTTATAGCCAGTCTCACAGGGCACTCCATGTAAGTCTCGCCTGTCACTATACAGATGAGCAAGCCAAACCTGGGGTTGACTCTGAAGCAGTGACAGGAATTACCTGGGTTGAGCTATTGATTAGCCTTGAACTGCTTTTGGATGAATCCCTTATTCCCAGTCAAACTCTATCGAACACTCTGAGGTCTGTTTCAGCTGCTGTCAGATCTAGGCGATCAGCCGAGAAAAACACAGGCACACAGAACACAGCGTTACTGTGCTTGACGCGCGATAAGTGACATGGTGCATCGCCATTCGTCAGAGTCGCAGATGTTAGCAACCCATCTATCACCGAACCCAGCAGAGACGAGTGAGACTACTGTACCTACAGAGGTCACACCCATCCATTAGACAGTGTCTTCTTCAGTGGCCTGACCAGGTTAGCTCATTCAGCCCCATGCATGTCGTGTCTCTTGCTTGTGTCGCTTCCATCTGAATCCCATCTCATGGCGCAACCGCAACCGCAATCGCAAATCTGAAGATCACAACCCGAACCCATGCGCATTTCCCCGCGTTCTGAAAAAGAACAAAGTCGCCTGTTCGCGCGCGCCGGGCACAGCGAGGTCCAGGGGGACCCTAGGGACTTGTTGGGGGTGTGGTTCACCCTGAAGATCGACCTGACGACTTTGGTTGGCGCTGGACCTGTTGGGCTGGTTGCTAGGGGCGGCAGAAGAATTGCTGGCTGGCTCTAGAACAGAGTTTCCCCACGTGCACTCCTGGCTAGTAGCAGAAGTCGAAGACGACTCACGACATCATGGACTGTAGAAGCGATGATACGCGACTGATAACCTAGACCGCAAATCACGTAGTTCTCGACGCTGTTACTTGGCTCGACAAATAAAGAAATAATCAAATTAAACGAGCATCGGCGACTAGATCTGCGGTAGAAAAAAAAAGAGGGACGTGAAGATGGAAGGGATATTTCGTTGGTACGTACTTGTTGCTTCGCTGGCAGGGGGAACTCATCGGGTAATAGCGCTAAGTCAGGTGCGCGGTAAAATGGGGGTAATTTGAACAAATATTAACGGGTGACCTCCCACTTGCACATCTTCACCACTCAGATCTCAGTATCAATCTATCTCGCAGCTCTCCACTTTCTGACATCACGCTAATCTCCTTTTAGCCCAACAGGGCCGTCTGCTAAATCCTCGACGCTATCGAGCATCTAATTTGCGCGACTGGTTTCCCGTCTCGTCTCAGCTCTTCCCTCGTCTCGCTCGTCGACTTTGTCGCGATCCTTTTTCCACCCTCATCTACTTCATCTTGCTTTTCTTCTCCCCCCCTTATCTCTACGGCATAGGCACCGTTAGATTTGTCTACCTCTTATCAATTTTACTGCCTGAAGCACCATTGACGTTCTTCAAGGCTCCTTTCTTCTGTTGAATGAATTAAGCCCTGTATTGACACGGTAGGTCCAAAGCCAAATCTACTACGGCCCGTTCCCGCCGAAGTCGAGCCCGCGCCTGAAAACGACCACCTTTCATCGCAATCGATCACTGACGCAACTTTTTATCCTTACACAGGCTCTACTACCTAATTATCATCATTTGCGCCCCGGTATACGAGCGTACATACCGCCGCACGTCGCGATTACGCTTCGATTTGTCCATCTAGAGGTACTCGAAATCTTTCGCGCCGCGCCTGACCATACAAAATGGCCTCCCATCAAGAGCGCACACTGCCCTCCAAGCACAATCCTCTCATGACAGAGGATATTCCGGATTGTAAACACTTCCCAAGCTATTCCAGTGTCGCGAGATCGCAAGCTTACAGTTGTTTCTAGACACGGATTTAGTCGCGCGTAGACGCCTCGGACAGACTAAGCTGACACCTAAGATGGCCGGCACTGGTGAGACGGACCAGGCGGCTCTTGGCGTTTTCGATTATGCGCACCTCCGAGCCCCCCTCCCCAAGGGTATCGTCTCGGGCATCTTCAAATCGAGCCCAAGTAGTTACTTCTTGATGCGACGCAGCTTTGACGGTTACGTCTCCGCGACTGGAATGTTCAAAGCGAGCTTCCCTTACGCTGAGGCATCCCACGAGGAGGCAGAGCGCAGGTACATCAAGTCTCTTCCTACTACGAGCCCCGAAGAGACTGCCGGCAACATCTGGATTCCTCCGGAGCAGGCTCTCGTCCTCGCCGAGGAGTACAAGATTGCTCCTTGGATTCGCGCCCTGCTCGATCCCGCCAAGATTACTGTGACCACAACTCCAGACTCGTCTTCCCCCAAGAAGAGTATTACCGCCCCTCCCAAGTTTGATCTTGCCAAGGCGTCGCATCCTGTGCTGGCACCCCCCACTCCCTCGACTATTCCCCGAAGCACTCGATCTCGTCGTTCCGCTAGTCCCACGAAGAGCACCAGGCGCGCCCCTGCCTCGCCTCGAAAGCGAAGCACCCGCGCCAAGGCCGAGACTGTTGAAACTATCACTGAGAAGACCGATCTTGTAAATGGTGTGGCAGAGACCGAGGCCAAGGTCGAGGAGACCAAGCGCGAGGACATTGTTCTTCAATCGACAGAGTTTGAGCCAGCTATCGTTCTGGAGCCCAGGGAAGAGGACCCCAAGGTCAAGGTGCACGTTGAGGAGGACATCGTCAAGGACGAGGACGGTGTCGAAACCAAGCGCACAATCACAGAAGTTGAGCTTCCTCTGCCCACAGCGGGCGAGCCTCCAACTACCGAGGAGATTGCCCAAATGATGGAAGCAGCCAAGGAGATGGTCCAGAAGACCAAGGAGACCGAATCCAAAGCTGATGAGGACCAAGATGGGGTCGACGAGGCCCCAGGTTCTGCCAAGAAGAGCAAGCGAAAGGCTGCAGATATTTCCGTTGGTGATAAGGAAGGCGAAGAGACAGAAAAGACACCAGAGGAACAGCCTAGGTCGAAGAAGGTTAAAACTGAGACGGAATTAAGGAAAGAGAAGGTGAAGAACCGGGCGTTACTTGGCCTGGGTGCCACAGTTGCAGTTGGGTGAGTACAACACTATTTTTTGACTAGAGAGTCCATGCTAACGTTTGACAGCGCGATTGTTCCTTGGCTTATGAACTTTATCTAAGCAATGAATTGTATGTCATGTCTTCGGAAATTAAACTAGGTCTTTTAGTAGGGACCTGAATAAACCCACCACGACCATGGCTGAGATATGGGACGGGCGGACTGGATTGGATCGGCGCGGCAATTGTATTTCTTGGTTGTTTTCTTCATTTTCATCTTCTGTCGTTGTGTCTCGTTTTAACGGAATCACTACCCAATACTCACTCACCATGTTGCTGTAATGAGATGTCGAGAGTGGTGTCTTGTTAAGACGACACCCTTTCGATGTCTTTACTGCTGCTATTACTTACCATACCACATCACTATACCATATACCATACCTTACCTTACCATACCAACTTTGACCTTTCCTCTTTTTTATCAACTTTTATTACCAAAAAACTTACTTCACCCCCCTTGCACATACCCCTTTGACCTGGGAGATACCGATACTAGATGAGCTGGTAGAGACTGGGTCTTTTGCTTGATTGGTTCTGTTTGCTTAACTGGAGATTTCGGAACGACAGAGATGGAGATGGGCATGATGAGGGATGTCCATATGAGAGGGGATGGTAGAGTTGACTGTGTTGACTCTATAGGATTATGTATGAAGACGTTGAAGTAAAATAAAATGAAAATTAATATGATAAATCAATGTCTAAGTGAAACAAGTATGAAAGATTGGACAGGCCCTCAGTTATGATGAACTTGTAGTGAGATTGCCCCAGGTTTTAGTGTCTTTGTTCCCTGAACATCCCCCGCAGCTCAGGCTTCCCCGCATCGTCCCTCGGCCTTTAACCATCTCCAACTCGGTCATCGTGGCGTGTCATAGTGAGAGACTCCCTGTAGATAAACTCGGTACCTAGGTCTGGCTAAGTACGGCAATGGCCGGCTGTGATTCGGGTAACCAATCCCCCACACGCCAACCTCGAGTGAGACCCAAGGCTTTTTGTCTGTTATTGTAATGATATATTTCTTGTATCTTGTTCAGCTTCTGACTTAATCTTATATACCTTGTTCCAATTCAGACATTGATTGTGTGTGATCTTGCCAGGTAAACTTGAACTATCCATCGTCTTACACTCAACTGTCATGAGACCTTCAACACGTCTTGGAAGCTTGATGCTTCGTCGAGGCTTTGCCAGTTCGGCACGACGACTAGACAATTACGGCTTCATCGGTCTAGGGCAAATGGTATACATCCCCTTTCAAAGAATGGTTGTCAAATGCTTACACAGAGAATAGGGTTATCAAATGGCAAAGAACCTCCAGTCAAAGTTGAAACCGTCAGACAAGGTGTCCATCTTTGATATCAACCCTGAATCTATGAAGGGTTTGGAAACAGAGATGAAGGCTGCTTCGACAGGAGCTCAAGTTGAACTGGCAGCCAGCGCATTCGATGCCTCCAAAGATGCTGTAGATCATCCCACTCACTATGTTTGTCGCTGTCTCACTGACACATCTAGGACACAATCATCACTGTACTCCCAGAGCCTCAGCACGTCAAGGGCGTATATGAATCCATCATCACATCATCTCTCCCTAAAAAGGACCGCGTTTTTATCGACTGTTCAACCATTGACCCTTCAACATCTCGTCAGGTCGCCAAGACTGTATCTTCTGCTGGGCAAGGCACATTCGTTGATGCGCCCATGTCTGGAGGTGTTGTAGGCGCAACTGCTGGAACGCTCACCTTTATGCTCGGTGCTTCGCCCAACCTCATTCCTCGTCTCGAGCCCGTCCTTCTCCTCATGGGAAAGAAAGTCCTCCACTGTGGTGACCAAGGCGCAGGTCTATCCGCCAAATTGGCCAACAACTACCTCTTGGCTCTGAACAACATCGCTACCGCAGAAGCCATGAACCTGGGTATGCAATGGGGTCTGGATCCTAAGAAGCTGGCTGGCGTTATCAATGTCAGCACAGGACGATGCTGGCCCAGTGAGGTCAACAACCCTGTTGCCGGTGTTGTAGAGACAGCACCAGCCAACAGAGATTACAGGGGAGGATTCGGTATATCTTTGATGAAGAAGGATCTGAGACTGGCTATGGTGGCTGCTGAGGAGGCTGGTGCGAGGATGGAGTTGGCAAAGACGGCGTTCGCAGTTTATGAAGCTGCTGAAAAGGAGGACAAGTGCAAGGGACGGGACTTTTCTGTTGTGTACCGATATTTGGGCGGTAAAGAGGAGCAGTCATAAAAAAGTGAGTGAGCTTAGAAGAAAGGGGTGATGACGCGTGGCTCGTATAAGTCAAGTTGGTGTTGTCAACTCGTCCGTGCTCGCTCTTGAATAAAAGAATAGACCAAGAAAGAAGAATAAATCCATGACATGTGATAGTCGTACTAAAAGGGCAGTGTCAGTGTTACAGTAGAGATAAAGCTTGTAAGGTATCATCAGATCTGAGGTAGGTAGATCTCATCATGAAACATTAATTACACCTTGAGAATCGGGTCGGTAGCATAAAACGATCCGAAGTCCTACAGCAGCAGCAGAGAAGGGCGGCCGCCAAGTGTAATACACCTCCATAAACGCTACACGGACATGTTCCAGAAGCGGAAATGCCCTGTAAGCGGGCAGCAGAACCCGAGGCCCAACGCGAGAAAAGCGAGAAAAACGAGCTAAACAAGCATTTCCAACGTTGGAATAAACGGATCTGCACCCGGGAATAGACATAACCGAGCCTTGGCATTCGCATTATCCAACTGTTGACGAGCTAGTCACTCGAATTTAACCTACGAACGAATTATTAGTTACTGTGACTGTATTTTCAGTGCTCTTCAGCCTTCAGGTATGGTTAATGCCCCGAACTCCGGACCCGGAGGAATTGGGTCGGGTCGTAAATGGATGGATCGAGTCAGCAACGATGGATCTTGTATGTATTGGATGCGTGTATGTACCGTAATCATATTCGGCCTATCTTTACACCTTCTTCCTCTCTCTCTTTACCCTCCCTCTTCTTCTTCTTCTTCTTCTTCTTCTTCTCTTCTCTTCTGTTTCTTCATGAAACAAGGATCCTCTCATACAAGCGGGTCGCTTGAAACGAATCCATAAGTCATCATCATCATCATCATACACAGACCAAGAGGCAAATACTAGTGACAATCACTGCTCTCTCTTCATTTACTTGGCATTTCTTCACCTTTTACATATCGAGTACTACACTGAGATAGCTTCAAAATGTACGAATTATATGCTCGTCGACCAGCGAGTTTCGACGACTGCACCGATATCACCGCCCTCTGCCCCGTCAGCGAAACTGTCCTTGGTTATATTCCCAACAAAGGATCCAGTTACTTCTTTACCATCTGTTTTGCGATTCTATTCCTATCCTCTGTAGGATTGGGTGTTTGGAAGAAGACATGGACGTATGCTGCGACTCTTGGAGCTGGTTTACTGCTAGAGACCATTGGTATGACAGGAACTCACTCAAAAGTAAGTCGAAGAATGATGAAAT
This sequence comes from Fusarium mundagurra, assembly GCA_013396205.1. Classification (NCBI taxonomy): domain Eukaryota; kingdom Fungi; phylum Ascomycota; class Sordariomycetes; order Hypocreales; family Nectriaceae; genus Fusarium; species Fusarium mundagurra. The sequence continues at coordinate 29,667 of JAAOAN010000264.1, read as the reverse complement.
GCTAACAAGTTCAGGATATATCGGCCGTATTAAGATGGACCCTAACCCTTGGAACTCATCAGCCTTCCAGACCCAAATCTGCTGCATCATCATCGCCCCGACCTTCATCTGCGCCGCCATCTACCTCACCCTCAAACACGTCGCCCTTGCTCTCAACCCAGATCTCTCACGCATTCATCCTCGATGGTATCCACGCATCTTCCTCCCCGCCGATCTCTCATGTCTCATCATCCAAGCCATCGGCGGCGGTGTCGCAGCAGCAGCAAAGCGCAACCAGCCTGACCTCGCAAGGGACGGTAACAGGACCATCATCGCAGGTGTTGTCCTTCAAGTCATCGTGCTTCTCGCCTTTGGAGTTATGGGCACTGAATACTACTTGCGCGTGAAGAAGTACTTCCATAGCTCAGAGGCCGCCCCTGAGTCGCTGCGTGTCTGGCAGGACAAGAAGTTCCGCATGTTTGGCTTCGCTGTTTCAGGCGCCTATTTCGCCATTCTCACTCGTTGCATCTACCGGTTAGTGCAGAATCCTCATTTATCCTATCTTCTTACATCAGCTGACGCGACACACTGTAGAATTGCCGAAATGGCCGGTGGTTGGGGTAACCATATTATGCAAGATGAGCCTAGCTTCCTCGTCCTCGATAGCTCCCTTGTTCTCGTCACTGGCTTCCTATTGACGGCTTTCCATCCTGGAATTTTCTTCCCTCAGATGGCTGTCACTATGCAACGCACTAAGAAGACTGAAGCCGAGACACCTGCCGAATCTTCCAGCGAGGAACGAAAAGTTGAAAACTCCCAGACTGCTTAGAGGGAGGGACATGGAATAGATTAGGTTAGGATATAGGAAGGGGTAATTGTTGTTTGGTCTTGTTTGAACTAGGGCGCGAGGTATTGGGACGATATTACATCAGATCTTGTAGACTCGGATGAGTCCAAGTTGAGCGTGTCTTGATAATGCTTTCTATCGATATTAGGATTTGACCAGTCTATCGGCTTCTCCATCGTCATCGCTATCCGTCTCTTCTTCCTCGTCATCATCGTCTTCATCATCGTCGTCCTCCTCCTCCGATGATTCCTCTTCTGTCTCTTCCTCCGTCTCCTCGCTTTCTTGCTCTTCTTCTGCAAGCCAGTCATCCAAAGTCTTAGCACCCACTGCTTCACCCATGCCTGTCCCTGTGCCGTTTGACCTGCTAGGCATGACTGTCTTGGCCGCCTCATCGAGCCTCTCACTGGCAGGAAGCGTACTCCTTTCTACGTCATACCTAGAACTTTGACTGCCTTCGGGTTCTCGAAGCCGGCGATCAGGTTGTTTTCCTTCCTCGACCCAGTCAGGTAAGGGTTCATAGCCCCGAAGACCATGAATACCACCACCGCCTGCAAGCACCAATGTGGAAGAACCCAAGAGGAATCCCTTTCGAGATTCTGATGGACTCGGGGCATGTGGCGCTGGCTTCTCAGCAAGGAGCATCAGCGTCGCCAGCTGGGGAACTGCAAGAAGTGATCGATACATTCTCGCGCGATCACGGAGATCGAACGATGTATCATATCTCACTAGTAGCAGGACGTATTCCCATAACCTCACAATAGGATGAGTATCTGTATCCATAGGCGGGTCCTCCTCAGCGTCCCTCTCCTTTTCAGCTTCACTCCTTCGGTTGAGGTGGTGGAGGTATACCTTGGCCCCCAAGAGCAGAATCTGTTGCTTAGCAACTGGTGATTCATTAGAAAACTCCTTGAGCAAGATGCGAAGAACATCTGGCGCAATGTTGTCCTCTCCATTCAGGCCTGAGAATTCACCCACAAGCCAGATGATTGTCGCACGAGCCTGGGGGTCAGTTGCAGAGTCGAGATTCTTTGCTAGGCGAACAACCGTCCCAACATGTCCCTGGACGTCCTGTTGTATCAGGTGACGAATGACTGTCAGTGACTCGGCAGCGAGGGTGCCGTCCAAGCTAGTAATTTGACCCAGGAGTAACTTCAAGCATCGAGGAGCTGCAGAGGTATCAGTCTGGGCGCAGCGACCGATAGCACGCACAGCCTCTCGAACCAATGCTTTGTTTGTTCCTTGCGAGAAGTGTTCAAGTTCCTTCAAAATAAGACTTTTCACGTGTGGTGGGCTGTGGGGGAAGATGATTGTCAAGATCTCCAACTTCAACTCCCACACAGGGGCAGTATCGGTGGCACGAACCAGAAAATGGCTGGCATATTTGACGAAATCGGTGGGCCGAAGAAGACAGACGGAGACAATGTTGAAAAGAGCAGTCTCCTGGATATCCTGAGCTCCACGAAGCAAGGCGATCAGGGGGCCAATAGCCTGCTTCACATACTCGGGTGTTCCGATATCGACATAGCACCGAGTGACAGCGACAACAACACCAGCATTCCTACTCTGCAGTAAAGGTCCGATGCCATTTAGCAGCAATGCCAGATCCGGGTCAAGCACTGAAGACCCTTGACTTTGACTACCTTGTCGCGATTCCCCGTAGAAGTCGTCCACTCGCTGGTCCTGAGAATTTTCGGTCGATTCGTCTGGCGACTCTGTCCTTCGAGGGAAGCACTTGCGCGCATAATACATCATCAGTCGTAGTGTTGCCAGTTGACTCCATTCGTCCATATCCACCACTTGCTTGATCAGCGTGCGATAATGCTTGTGAATGAGGTCAATGCGGTCGGGGCAAATCTCGAGGAAAGCTGACACGGCAGCTCCAGCAACATAGTATTGCTTGTCACCCAGCAAAGTCGTCAAGTAATCGATCAACTGCGGCGCTTGACTCGGGTCTAATCGATGGCATTTCGGAATCGCAAGGGCAGCTGCTTTCCGCACGTAGGGGCTCATGTCGGCCACACCCTTCTTGATAGCGAGAGATACAATCTGGCTGATGACGGGGACTCGAATTCCGGACATGGTCTTGAGGGCGAGAGCTCGGACTTGGGGGTTCTGATCGGATAAGGATTTCTGAATAGTGTTGATGGAGAGGAGTGCGAGATCGGGCTCCTGTTCGGCATGGTGGATGAGGTATATGTAGACAAGCTTCTTGATTTCGATATTCGGCGAGGCGACATTCTTGACGACAGACGAGAAGAACGGTAGAGTCTTGTGGTTTCGATACATCATCTGCCTCATCACCATTAGCACCAAGATACACGGTCAAGAGAACAACACCACGCACCGCCATAACACGCCGTAGACCCTCGAGGACCTCGCGCTCGTTCCGGCTATCCAATAACTTCCTCATCTGGTTTCGATCCAAGGGTCTTGAGCTCGTGCGCGCACCGCGCGTCGCCTGGGCAGCATCGAGGGTGAGCTCCCTCGCTGGATGATCAGTCAGTTTTAGCGACAGATGAAGCGGTCTATTAAGAAGGAGACGTACCGGTCTCCATGAGACTCGAGATCCTCGCTATTGACTCCATTGCGCGAGTGAGCTTTTTCGAGCTTACGCCGCGTTTGAGAGGAGGGAGAGCTTTGGAGGGCGGGTTTTAGTGTAGGTGTTTGAGATGACGTTGAATGATGGTTGCTGCAGACTGTGGAGGTGGAGGGGCGTGACAACTGGTGGGGAGCTCAACTACCTGCCTTTAGACATTACAGCTTCATCTTTATATCAACATATGACCTCAGGACCAAGAACAATATTCAAGTTCCTTAAAATGGCATTATGACAGTGATTCCACAAAATATGTCATCAGGGTCTAAACATGCGATATTAAACCTCGAAACTCAACTCTCTTTGCTTAACCTTCTTGATATGAGCTACCCTGGATAAACTCAAATGCTAACATCACAACCATGGAATCCTCTCATCCCATCGTCGTCCCACCACAAACTCCTTCCGAGCTTCTATCGTATATCATATCGTACCATAGATATCCTTCGACAATAATCCTCGGCTCGTCGAAGGAAGAGTTTCAGAGCTCACTCATTGAGGAAATAACACACCATCTCACTCTTCAAGAGGAACAGCTACAACTCCAAGACTCTGGAAACACAGAAACACAACCTTCTCACCATCTACTAAAGGCACCACTCTACCAAATAGCTATATCCCGCCACATAAGATTTCTATTTGTACCAACTGTCACACATCTACGCGCCTTTCTCTCTGTCTTTACACAAAAGGATTCCCCTATACCAGCACCACCAAACCATACGCCCACTTCTCGACCACCACTGCTTCTAGTTTACGGACTCCTAGCTCTTCACAGGGACGCAAGTGAGTGGTCTGCACAAGGTATCAGCAACTCAGCCGCTCTTTTAGTCGATGCTGCCTCACGAAACGACTTTAGAGCTGCCATCATTGAGCCAAAAGGGATAGGAGGACACGATACCCTGGATCACCTTGGAGGAGAGATGATCCCTCTGTTGAATGGAACTTCGAGAAGAGACGATGGATCATGGAGCGGGAGGACTGTGAGTGCTAAGCAAGTCCTGAGTCGATGGTTTGAATTCGATAATCGTGAACAACAAGGTTGAATTGGTTGGGACGCTCCCAGGAAAAACTTAGTTAAGTTTCTATCTTATCAAGAGGACGATATACTCAACCATGTATCTATTACTTAATAAACATCAAATCGTCATTTCCTGGTTGAAAGTAGTCATACTAGGCGTCAACATTAACATATCATCATTGCAGCCTTCAACGCCAACCCATGGTATCTATCCCAAATATTGCCGCCAACCATACATAACATAAAGCATGACAAAAGCACAGAAGCCATCGTAAGATAGACTTAAGCAATAGCCTGCTCCATCTCAGCAATGTACAGCTTGATGTGTGCCTCCATCTTGCGGTACTCTTCATGCGCACTATGAACCTCATTCTCAATGTTCTCCTTCAAGTCAAGCATCTATGCACATGTTAATGATTTGTCACTCATAAAGAACGTTGCGGAATAGCTTACCTTTTTCTCAGTCTGCTCGATTCTGACACGTCGAACTTCCATCTCCTTGCCCTTCTCAGTCTGCTCCTCAGTGAGCTGCTTGTGCACTGCCCGGAGCTCATGCATCTTCTCCTTCGCCTCCCTCGCCTTCTGGTTGCTCTGCTCGCGGAGCTTCTCTGTCCTCTCTGTCCACTTGCTCAACTGTCGTTTCAGCATAGTCTCGGTGCGCTCGACTTCACGTGCGTTGTTACCGCGCTCTGAGAGGGCATCGCGCTGCTTTGCATTGCGTGCTAGTTCTTCCTCTTCCTTGGCCAGCTCTGCAGCGATATCGTCGAGGATCTTTATGCATGATGCAACATCTGTTGAGACGACTGAGAATGAATCCGTTGAGGTCTGCAGGGCTCGTGCTCTTCGGTCCAATGCGTCGATGTGAGATTTATCGTTGTTGAGGATTTCACGCAGCTCGGCTAAGTTCTCCTGAAGATCTGAGGCGCTCTGGAGCACATAAGGTCGCAGCTTTGTGCTTTCCTGTTTCAAGGTAACCTTTTCGTGGGTCTTTTGTTCCAACGCTGCAGTGAGCTCGCCCTTCTTCTGTTTGGCCTCTTCCAGACGTGCAGCCACCCTTTCCTGGTTCCGTCGAAGCTCTAGCAGTCTCTTCTTGAGCTCCTCGTTCCTCATCGTCTTTTCTCGGACTTGCGCCTCCATTGCTTTGCGGTTGTGTTTCATATCTTCCAGACGACCTTCGTTCTCCTGGTTCTCGGCATAGAGTGTCTCAATGCGTGTCTTTGTCGACTCTGCCTTGTTATAGTACTGGTCGATAACAGCCGTTTGTGACTCGCGGAATCGAACAAAATTGATTAGGTAACTGAAGATCTTGACGAGGCGATCATATGTCGGCTTATACAAGTCGTTGAAGCTGAAATCGGTGATGCCGCACTCAAACAACAGCCTGCGCAGCGACACATAAAAGCCCATCAGGTTGCGAGTGTCCGGAGGGATGACATCCGAGTATTCTCCAACAATATCCTCGGCGGCAGCTCGCATGGCCGGCTCAACAGTCTCACGCGTCGCATTGAGGAGGAGTTCGGCGAACCACTCAAAGATTTGTTGAACATGCGCTGCATTTGGCTTTTGAAGATCTGCGACGGTGAAGTTGATGCCGATGTCGGTGATGCAGCCAACGATTTCGCGGTCAGGGAGACGCATAAAAGCATCTGCCTCTTCCTCCTTTTTTCGTGTCCGCGATTGCTGCTGCGAGGTTGGAATAATACTCATTCGCGGATTGTACGCCATGGTTGCGGTTGTGTTTTATCTTGCCAAAATCGTATTCTCTCCTTTGGTTGCGCTTTTGGCTTAATTAGTTTGTCGCGATTACTGAAAATCATAAACACCATATACGTGTTGCCGTGGAAACATGGAGAAATGGCATCACGTGACGGCATATCGCAGCCCAACTCCGTTGTCTCAGTATTGTTCCAGTAAATGGAGATTTGTGCAGATCTTAAACAGTGGCTTCAGACAAAATACGATAGATGTCTTTGATAAACGATGCCTTTATTATTGGCTATGCCTAATTTCGTCCCTAAGTATGAGAGAGTTTCTTCATCTCTAAATCCTGCGACTGATCTCGATCGATATATAACCCTGACAACTCAGGAGGAGGTACTCATGAAATGCCATGTTGGGTTTCTGATACTATGAATGATAACTCTGAACTTCGAGCCATCATCTGATCTCGAAATAACACTTTCGTAACCCAAAGAATGCTGCGGGAAGAAGCACTGACATGTTCCACATAACTGCTATCAGTGACGTTCCTCGTATCACTAAATATAGTCCAGATGGTCACCAGCATATCATTGGCGAGAATCGACTGGTGATCCTTGACTATTCTGCACTTGTTCGTCTCACTTGCAGCCGTCAACTCGTCTCTGTGCCCTTTGCAGCCTGTGAATTAATCACTCAATTCGCGTGGCTTGGTAATGCAGCAGATGCAAGCACAGTGAAGCAAATTGCCGTGACATCTAGCCTCTGCGGCACGTAGTGAACAGTCGCTCAGTATGGCTAATACTACCTTATACAGCGACTCAGTGAAAGAAACCCAACTCGGGCTGTCGGCCATTGGTAAAATCTCTTCCAAGGGAACGTGTTTGTAAGCCAGTTCCTCAAAAGTCTTCGTCCCACGTTGCCAGCTCCAACCACAACTTCTGCGTACAGTATATCTCATCCACGTGGCGGTACGCCAGCACGCCCGAGCCAGCCCCAGGACGTTTCATTGCTTTTTGATCAATCAAAGTGGCGCCCCTGAAACGAAACCACCATCCTCTTACATACTCTAGCCTGTCTGCTTGTCAAGGGGGGTAGGAAAGCCCGAAGCCTGAGTGAAAAAGCAAAAGCTCTACGACATTGAACCATGAGATCGGTTGGCTCAAAGCCTAGTCCCCAGAACCAATACTCCCCAATGAAACAAGGGCTCAGGGGTATCGAAACGCTGGGACAAATCTTCCCCGATCGACTCTGACAAAGGAGCAAACCTAATCTTCGCTTTTGCCGAAGAGATCAAGCCCATTTACTGCGTACTGATTCAAGAACTGATTGACTCGCTGGTATTGACCGCAAATAGTCCTTGGCTCGGAAATTGGCCAGGAACATATTGGAATAGGCAACGGGAAGCGACATACATCTTGTTGTGCGACACAAACATCCTCCGGCTATTGGCGACGACCAGAAGGAAGCCTTCAGAAATCCTCCTCATGCATGACTTTACATGCATGGTGCCTTGCGGAAGCCTTTCTTGGACAAGGAAACCCCGTAACTTGCTGAGGTAACGGAGGGATGGGCCGCCCTTTGTTTCCGTGGCGGGCGCCGGGAGCGCTAAGATTCACCACTGTTAAGACAAGGATCCCATCCTCGACTGCATGAGTGAGAGTGTCGTTGACATTGCAAGATGGGAGGACTATTAGGTTGTCGCAAGCTTGAAAGACGATCTCTCGGTGATCATCTTGTGGTTTCTCAGCCGTTGGGATGTAGAGATGCCACACGATTCAGGATCACTGACCCAACTGTAAACTCATTGGCCAATCTGAAGTTCGGGTGAAGTCAAAAAGAGCCCTCTGGTCCCTGATTCGCAACGTTCATCAGGCCCAAGCTCCACGTTGCAACGGTCGTGCTGCGGTCGTGCTATAGTACAGTGTACGTACCAAGGCATGTTCTGCGATGGACTGGGCAAACTTGTCGACCGTGCCACGGTGATGTATGACAAGTTCATTGTGTGAGGTCGAATATGTAACTTCAACTCTCATGAAGGCTAAGCTGAGCCGGCCTGACCTGTCGGCTTGTGTGACCGAAAAAAATCCTGAAATGCAATTGATCGACATAGAGCTTCAATTCGGTAATTGTTGACCTGAACTGCTCGTGTAATCATGACGCTCATTTCCATGTCAAGGTTGGATCGACGGTAGGAGGAGACGAAAACTTGGTTCGGAAATAACCCTACCCATGCTTGCCATGTTCTTGATAGAAGTCCAGGATTGTAAACAGTGCCTCTGGAGACTCAAAGATTGGAAGAAAGAAGTAGAAAGATCCCAGGGATCCAAAATACGGTAATCGACCGTATTTTGTTACCCTGCCATATCAAAAACGAGCTGGCCTTTGCGGCTATCCTAACTAAGGTACTTGATAGCCTTGTGGCTTCGTTAAGCTTCTGGTGATAGACAGGGGATGTATCGATCATCACATTCCAAAAGCCCGTACAAGATCCAACGGCTGACAACAAGCAAGATGCTAAGATTCAGTCAGCACTTTCTAAGCATCGGCTGGCGGATACGAAAGCCCCGAAGGCAACGAGAAATCAAGTGTCGGGGTTTAAAAGAAGTGACTTCGTACTCTGAAAAGTAAATACGAAGAAACACGCAGGGACGGCGTAGACAGGCGCAAGTCGCATGGGTCCTGATGCGAGGTACATAGGTATCGGTACCTGGAAAACGGACGAGAGAGGCTTGGCAAAAAGGCTCAGGTACAGGATACCTGATGTCATCTGCCAACCCAACCTAGCCTTTGCAACGTGCTACGCAGAGCAAATCAATTCGCAGCTACAGCACTGGGCTGTACGTAGTTTCGAAGCATTGCTTTGTCCAAGTCAAGCGCTCAAGCTAAAGGGGGCGGAAGAGGGAGGGAGCAAGTACTGTGGCCTCTCGACATTCTCTCTAGTCTCTGTATGCGCCTGACGGTTGTGAGACATGACTGAACAGCTGCAGTAGTCACCTAATAGCAAGGGGCGGGGGATTTTGGCGTGACAGCCTCGATCGCATGGCGGCGAACGAGATCTTCGGACAGGGCGAAAGGATGTCCCCTGTGGCCTGTGTCGAACTAGCGTCCAACCCAATATCTGTTGATAGTACTCCGTACATACTGCACTCAATCGTGTGGCAGGTGTCGTGAACCACGAGACCAGCTATCGCGATTCATCACGGCCACGGGAGGAGAGAGAAGCCGACGAGAATAAGCGACGAGAACGAGAGTTTCTGACATGTGCCGATGGCTGCTTGATCCATGGCTACTATTCAATGATACCCCGCGAGGAGACGGAAAAGGCGTTTGACTCGATCTTGTCAATGGGAGGGAGCTTTTCAAAGTTGAGCCAGGTTAATTTGTGGCTGCAACGGCGACGACAAGTGTGGCGAACAGTTGCGTTGTCGAAGATCACAGACGAAAGAGGAGCAAAGCACCGAGAAAGTGTCCCCGTGGCATACTGAATTATAGAGTAGGAGTGACGGCAAAGCCATTAACTCGTGGTTATTCACACCCTCTCGTTGCTGAGATTGGCCAATCTAAGGAAGTGGCCATTGCAGAAGGGCACGAACTTGACCTCATGCATTGGTTGAGGTGCCCTGAGGTAAGATGAGATTCGACATCTCATGTCCAAGCCAATGCCAACGCCAATGCGAGGAGAGGACATACACGGAGCTATACCGACGATCATCGACGGCTCCTAGCGGAGTGAAGATCCGGAGGGCCCATCTTTGCTCCATCCTCAGCTGTGATGATTGCCAAGTATCAAAAGCTCAAATGGAGTTGTGTTCTTTTGTCAGTATCTTGTAATCCTTGACGTAGACACGAATAGCATACTGAGCTCGTGACACAAAAAACAACATCGTCCATGCTGTTTGTTTCATGCAATTCCTTCAAAAGCGGCCAAAATAGCATCCACTACGCCTTTCAGAGTTAAAACCTAGCGGCTGCTGAGTGTTAGTCGACAGCCAAGACCGCCCAGCCTCTGCTTGGAACACAAGTACCGACAGGGGCAGTGATGAGAAGAATTCAGAGCATGATTGTAGGAATGCGAGAGCACAATTCGGGCCGCCTAAGCATTTGCCATGAATCAGTTGTTATCATCAGCTGTTGTGGTATCTGTAGATGCTTTAGAGAGATAAGTCCTAAAGTTGGCTCCCTCTTGCCACGAATCGTGCCTACCATTACTCCCCGTCTTTTACATCATCTTCATGCCATTGGCAATTCACTCTGGTGACGGTTTGTTTAGGCACCTTAGTGAGGTCCTGCCGCATGAAAACAAACTACGGAGCTTTCCTCGCTAGATCTTCAGCCCCTCTGAGTTTAGACGAGTCAGCTTGACCTCTCATTGCTGCCCTCTTGTTTAATCGATGACCACCATCTACTCAAAACTTTGACTTGCATATAACTAAACACGATTCATTTGATCCGGGCTATCCACTAGATCACGAGGACTTGGAGCGGATTGCTGCTTAACCATTCATGTGCATACTATATTTATCTTATCGTACACTATCTTATGTACCTCTTCACCATTCCTCTCGCTTGCTCTATCCGAGTTCCCTTGCTCCAATTCTGGTTTCACCGAGTATTGCGGTGTTGACCGTCTCGTCTTGTCGGATGCTTTTTGCTCTACCCGTTCAATTACGAGGCTGCCCCGCCGCCTAACTCCCAGCACTTAACCAACGCCAACAGCAGCAACTCAGCGGCCCCTCCAGCGGGTTGAGCGCCACCTCATCAGTACCTAGCCTAAGTGTGCCCCTCGACGCCCTGGAAGTCCCCGCCAGCAAGTACTGGTACTGGACATCGCTTATTGAGTGCCTATATCCACCAACGATTCTCGTACCGCTACCTCGTGAGACCTTTTTCACAGTGATCCACTTCCATTTGCTCTAAAAGGGCCCCGTTGAAAAGGGCTCCAGAGAGACGGGACCCTTGCCACGTCGACCAGGGGGTATCTGGGGGCCTTTGATGTCCTTCTCATGCGCTAAGGTCTAAAAAAAAAAAAGGAGGTACGTACCCGGTACACACTGAAGCCCTTAACTCCCGTTAGTACTTTCCAAGTCGCAAGGGACCAGACCAAAAGCAAAGCAGTGATTGTGGGCCTTTCCGCCCTTCCCTGTCTGTCTCTGCTTCCGCCGAAGCCTGACGTCGATTTTCCCACTCAACCTGCAGCATCTCGTTGGCCGCAACTGGGAAGCTACCTCCCAGTCATTGGCTTGTTCCATTGACCCATTCCTTCCCTTCCTTCCCTGTCCTGCGGTCCCCTGTGCCCTGAAAAATTGGTCTTTCTTTCCAACACCCATGATCCCCCCCCGGAGTCCGCACACACCCAGCACCTGCCGTTCCTTGCACTTACCTTAATTACCTAGCACCTGCTGCTTCCTCAATACTCTTACCACCACACACGTTTCGCCACGCACCAAACACCTACGACAACCACGACCTCGCTCGCGTACTTGCATTCTTTTACATCCACATACATACACAATCACCGCTTATTTTTACTTTCACCGCAGTAGCTGTACTTGTCTTGCAATACATTGGTACTTACAACCTACGCGCCTTCTTTGATCCTACATCGTTTTGTTGCGGCCATCAAGCCCACCAGCGCAGCGAGTTGTTCGACACGACCCTGCAGTTCTCTCTCGCTTCTCCTGATGACCAGCTTGGTACGAACGTTTTGACGACTCCACGATGCCCCCGCATACCCGATATAATCTAGACGATTTCGACTGTACATCGGCGACGATATTGGTTGCTCATTATTAGCTCCAGCATTTGGCGACGAATTAGGAACCATGGCCCTTTGGCCATTCCGGCGCCGGAGTAGCCGCAAGCGCTCCCGCAGCGGCGCTGCTTTCTCAGATGCAGAGGGCGCGCCGCTGCCTCACAACGAGGGACCCAAACTTGGTTTGAAGAAACGACGTACTGAACCGCCCAGACTTCAGCGAGCCGGTCGAACCTACAGTTTCTCTCCGGGACGCCAAGATGACATCCGTACCGATCGAGACCGCGCTGGCTCGCCAGTCCGTGAACGAACAGGCCGAACAAGAACTACTGGCAACCTTGAAGAACGTCCCGAACTCTGGGATCGCACACCCACGCTTCGTCCGACCCACCAACCAACAAGAAAGCAGAGAAGTAAGAGGAGGAAGGAAGAACGCAACAGAGAAGCCGAGATTAAAGCAATGAGTAGTTTTGCTCCCGTTCGGCCTGCTACGGAACAATGGAATTCAGGCCGGCCCATGAAGAAAGATTCCAAAAGATCAAAAACTGGGGGATTTGGAAGGCATCGAGCTGGTCGCAATTCGGATGTTTCACTTCCAGTACCCGGATCAATACACTCCAGCCTTTCGTCCGACTCGGAGTTTGGCTCATATAGAGTCTCTGCCCTCGCAGCCCTTGCACCTCGACCTACACTTCGCTATACCCCGAATGCCCGATGGACGACTCCCCATGTGCCTACACCTCATCGGTCTGGATCACTAAGGAGGAAGCTTCTTGAGCAGGAGCCGATTCCGGAAGAGACGATGAGATCGCACAGGCGCATCGACTCCCTTGCTGACGACCTCGACGCCCGCGATCTGAGGGAACTCATGGAATTAGATAATCGACGACGAGAACTGAAAAAGCAGAAGGAGAGACAAAGAATGGAGAGACGGATCACACAAAGGGCAGAGAAGCAGCAAGCGGAACAAATACAGGCCAGGAACACAGGCACCCCTCCGCCAGAGAATCTTGAGAGAGGTGTCATGGGCCGTGAACTTGTAGGGTTGGGGATCGACCCTGCTTCCGCTGTGGTCACTGAAACGAAACCTGAAGACCCAGAGCCCATGGATATTACTGAAGACGAAAGGGAAATCGAGTCTTCAAAGAAGCCCGAGGAGGTCTTTCATCGCACAGACACAGCCGCCTCTGAGCAGCCAACACCTATGGAAGAGGTCATCACAAAGGATACCTCATCGATGCGTCAGCCTTCTGAAGACATGGGAAGCGTTTCTCCTGGAACAAGATTTTCTGATCTTTTGAGATCGGCTAAGTCGCGATCCAGGTCGACGATTCGATCTGATCGAGATAGGATGGTTTCTCCGCCACCTGAGACCATAAACGAAGAGGATGTTCACATGCCCAGACAAAACTCTCATGATTCTGATGGTAGTAAGAATGGGTTTGCTTCTATCAAAGCATTCCTCCGAATTGGAAGCAAACGGCAACGACGTGAAGGACCATCGTCCTTTGCCAATACCTCTCGGGAGGAAATGCAGGCAGCCGCAGCTCAGTCAAGAGCACAGGCCCAAGCTTACGCCCTCGCTAAGCTCGAGGGTGAGGACTCGCCCAACTCTTCAAGCGGTAACTATCTATCCCGTAAACCAAGCATTGGCGCCCCGAAGAGGACGCGCTCTCGTTTCCGGGAAGACTTACCTGAGTTGCCTCTCTCACCGCCAGCTTCACGCGTTCAGTCGCCCGAAGCGGAGCCCCCCATGCCCATCCTCACCGAGCAAAAGATCCGTGAAATGGAGGAATTGAGGTCCTTGGGTGTGCGCTATGACACACCAACATCGGGCCACCGATCCGCCGAGGCCATCCGCTGTACGCCATCGACTGTAGAGCGTGCATATGTTTCACCATCACCAGAAGCTGGCATGTCCATGTCACTCGCCTCAATTGACTCTGAAGGTTCATGGCTTTCCGGTAATGCCAGTGGCCGTCGAGCCGCCATACGAGATAGCATTCGAAGGGCTAATCAGCGTGAGCAAAACGACGCCCACACGGACTCCCCAACGAACAGCACAGAAGAAAACTTGGAGATCGTTGAGGACGAATATTTAACGAAGCTCACTCCCCGAAGAAACTCGAATTCTGAGTTCATGGGTCGTCGTTCCGGTGAAGGACGTCCCAGCAGCGACGAGGAAGAGTTTGCTAATGATGGAGAGATGAAATGGGGCGCTGTTGGTTCTCAGCCCCAAGTTGTGCACAGATTCACCATGAAGAGTCACGAGGGACTCTTGGAGCTTGAATCTGAGGATGAAGAGAGCCCGACATCACCCGTATCTCCATCGCAAGAGCTTGCCAATGTTCAGAGCGCTAGAAGCGTCAACCTGGGCAAAGGTCACGTTCGCAATTTTAGCGCTGGAAGTGCTAAACTACTCGATCTCACTCCTCGGCCGTCCGTTGATGCCACAGGGAATTCAGAGAGGCGACGAAGTCACGTACAACCAGCCATGTGAAAGCTAAACTAATCTTGATCGTTCAGAAGAAGAGTCTCGCAATTTAACGAATGTCGACGAAACGACACCTGTCACTCCTTTTATTTCCTTGCCGTCTCCACTAACCTAAGTCACTCATTTCACATTTCATTATCACTATTCCTATCAACAATGGAAAGTCGACAAAAAAAAAAAAAAAAAAAAAAAAAAAAAAAAAAAAAGGGAAAGAAAGAAAGAAAAAGGAAAAAAAGAGGAAAACAACAAAAGCAGCGAAGACTCTTCTTATGACGACTTAAGACTCTCAAATAAGCTTATCACAGGATGGTACTAGGAACCGACTTGCTCCTGATGTATGACACGACCTTGATGACTACGGCGCATTCCAAGTTCACTGCTAGGATTTCTTTTCTCGACTACATATACCGCACCTTTTGATACCCCGCGTCGACCGCCAATTACAGAGTACTGGGAGACTCGACGCGTTTGATTTACCAACTATTGGTGAGGGAGCTAGTCTCCTTGGCCGGTCCCTCTTCGTGCCCATTGGGCGCTGTCATTCCTTGGGAAGCCGGTGTGGATTTCCTTATCTTGTCTGTGAGATGAGGGGAGCATTTTGTTTTCTACTACTAGCCGGGGTTTATGGGAGGCGGGAAAAACGGGTTTGATTTGAGCAACTGGGATTTGCTTTTGCACTTGGGCGTCCAGAAACATAAACTGGAAGCCTGAGATCGAGCTTGGCGCGAGAATGGTTGATTGCATGAAACAATAGATCTTGCGATGCGATAGCGCAATGGGCATCAATGGGAAATGGGGGTGGACAAGATCCTAGTCTGTCCACCTCAGAGGAGGAAGATGTAAATGTTTGTAAGCTGATAGGTTAATTGACCAGATCGAACAATATCCTGAGATTAAAAGCTGTTTCACCATACGTCAAGTGATGGTTATATTAAGATTAGGTCTGATCCACTGCATGAAACAAGTTATGTCCGTGGTCTCGGCAGTTGAAGCAGTAATTAATTTATAAGATGATCGTCGTAGATCTCGGGAACTAGCTTAGCTGCTGTGAATGTGGAAATTATCATGATATGCGTACATTTGGGTGTGACATAACTATCCACAAGTGTAAGTCGAAGTAGGTGAAGATTGGATAAGAGAGTGAGCTACTGAATGAAGTCCGTGTAAAGTACGTAGATTCTTTTATGTTGTCTCATATGTAACTTCATCCGAACATGAGGCATCGTTGAACATGGCTCTTGAGAGCTTTTGGAGTCGAGGTAGTTGGTTCATGCTATGATGCCATCACGTCAACGGTCTATACGCAGTAACCCTCTATCAACGTATTGTACAGCGTCAAAGCGTAATATCGACCCTAAAACATTATCATGAAACTTTTGTGTTTCTATCATGAAACGTCCGAGACCAGTCATGAACTTTGTGCCATCAGAATATGATTGGCCAATCAAGCAAGTCATCATACTCCACCCAATGAAGAGCCATCAGAGCTAACAATTAGAAATCCAGACCTCTCATACTAATCCAAGTTTACGACTCGTATAAACGGCACGTTTTATAAGACTTGTACAATGTCCTCTCCCTTCCGCCTTATGCGGCCTGTCGCCCAGGCTGCTCGATCTGGCGCTGTGACTTTCGCCGCTCGGCCATTCCATACTACGGCTGCTCGACTCGCTGTGCAGGATATCAAGACGTGAGTTTGAGAGCAACCATAAAGGTTCTGGCCATAGTTTTTACTAACTTGATCTATCAGAACAAAAGAGTTTAAGGACCTTGTCTCTACGACAGACAAGGCTGTTCTTATTGACTGCTTCGCTACATGGTGCGGCCCTTGCAAGGCCATCTCTCCCATCCTCAACAAGTAAGTGGCTCCAAATATACATTACCACTTCAAATAGGCAACTAACAATAGAACCACAGGCTCTCGGAAGAGAAGGCTCTTTCAGACAGCATCCAATTCGTCAAGTTTGATGTCGATGAGCTCCCCGACCTGACCGCTGAGCTCGGCGTCCGCGCTATGCCAACTTTCTTTGTTTTCAAGAACGGAAGCAAGGTTGATGAGTTGGTCGGTGCTAACCCTCAGGCCCTCCAGTCGATGCTGGCCAAGCATGCTGCATAAATTGCGTGAATCTTGTAACATCTCATATCACTTGGTTGGACTGTCAACAAAGGTCATGGCAATAGACCCAATCTGTTTACATCACCGAAGAAAGTAAAAACAGCTGTGTATTATTAGCATAGTTAGACTTGTACAATGGGTTACTGATGTCTGTCTACGGTATCTTGTCACGTATCATTCTGGAGAATTGGTTGAGCTTGTGAGTCTATACTGATCGGCAGTTACATCACGTCTCTATGATTTCGGCTAGAAATGGTTCAAATGTCATAGGCTAGTTATTAGTCAAGTTCTCTCGCGGCCTTCTATTTCCAGTATGGACCGTCACGGAGGTGGAAGGCCGTCGTATGCATATGATCATTCGGCGAGTGTCATTTACGCCCAAGAAGCGTTTGACAGGTCGGCAATAGCTTCCAAAACAAATCGATTGGCTGATCAATATGCAATTCAAGCCATTGCAATGTGACAGGCTTATCTTGAACGTTGCTTCTTATCCTACTATCATGATAGAGCCGATCCCGGTTTCGGCGGCCCCGCGTTGATGAGCCAATCACAAGAGACAATCACCCGGTTTAGAGATCGGGGCTTCAACTGAGAACCGATGAGACGGCGTATAAGTTAATGTGACAGCCTCTACTCTATAGTCTAGTCTTCAGTTCGATCAAGTACTTTTCCATTTCGAGAAGATTTATACCAAATACCCAATCATCAAACAGAACGTGGCATATCAAAATGGCGAACACAATTGTCGTCGTTGGGTGAGTCTTGTTGGGACAAGCTAACTATTCTGAACGAAGCTGATGCCATAAAAGTGCTGGTGTTTCTGGCTTGACGTCGGCCTATCTTCTTTCCAAGAACAAGGGCAACAAGATCACTGTCGTGGGCAAGCATATGCCCGGTGACTATGATATTGAATATGCCTCGCCATTTGCTGGTGCCAATGTCTGCCCGTATGTGATCCGGTCCATTCTGTACCATCCTACTCACGATTTCCAGCATGGCCACACGAGAAAGCAGCAGATGGGAACGTCGAACATGGGTAGAGTTCAAGAAGCTGTGCGAACAAGTCCCCGAAGCGGGAATCCACTTCCAAAGTGCGTCACCGCATCTACTGTCAAAAACAACAGCTAATATCTAACAGAGTGCCACATTCAAAGACGAAAGAAGGACGCAGAAGCAGCGAAGAATCAAACATTCCCTGATGCACTCTTCATGGAGGAGCCCTGGTATAAGGAGATCTTTGAAGATTTCCGAGAACAGAACCCCGATGAAGTCACTCGTGGTTACGACTCAGGTTGCGAATTCACATCTGTCTGCATCAACACCGCCATATACCTTCCCTGGCTTGTCGGTCAATGTCTGAAAAACGGCGTGGTCTTCAAGAGAGGCATCCTAACCGATATCAGCGAGGCCAAGAAACTGAGCCACACGGGCAATGTCCCCAACATCATCGTCAACGCGACAGGCCTAGGCTCCTGGAAGCTGGGCGGTGTCAAGGATGAGACTATGGCGCCTGCACGCGGACAGATTGTGCTGGTGCGCAACGAGAGCACACCCATGCTTATCACATCTGGAGTTGAGGATGGCGGTGCCGATGTCATGTACCTCATGCAGCGAGCAGCTGGCGGTGGCACAATCTTGGGTGGAACTTACGATATCGGCAACTGGGAGTCTCAACCAGACCCCAACATCGCCCAACGTATCATGCAGCGCATCGTTGAGGCACGCCCTGAGGTCGCTGATGGTAAGGGCGTTAAGGGACTGAGTGTGATTCGACACGCTGTGGGACTGCGCCCTTGGAGACGAGATGGACTTCGACTTGAGGAGGAGAAGTTGGACAATGAGACGTGGATCGTGCACAACTATGGCCACTCTGGCTGGGGATATCAAGGCTCATATGGCTGCGCTGAGGGTGTTGTTGAGATTGTTGAAAAGGTTGGCAAAGCTGCCAAGTCCAAGCTGTAGATTGATTAAGCGTTTATAAATTGATATCTATTAATGAATATTTGATTCATTTATTCTTATGATTGCCCTCATCTTAATAAGGATTGAAGAAGAGAATATGCATATCGCGGGGCCCCGCATTTCCCACACGTAGCTCTCTCACAACTCCAAGCTCCTGAACCCCTGTTTTGACTGGATGAAGCTTTCCTTTCCTCCTTTCACAAGCCAGCGCATTCTCCATCATTAAAAATGCCAGAATCTGCATCTGGCTCCCTGAGTCAGGGCGTGCGCTTCCTAAGAAACGTCCTCAATGGCCGTCATGCCCTCTCCAAGCTCATCCCCATCGCGCTCTGGCTAGTCGACGCGCTTGGTTGTGGCTTGATCATATGGAAGATACCATGTGCGTGGCGCCTAATTCCCAAAGTCTCATGATGAAGCTAATCTTGTGCAATAGATACCGAGATCGACTGGGTTGCCTACATGCAGCAGATTTCGCAGTTTGTATCGGGCGAGAGAGATTATCCCAAGATGGTGGGCGATACTGGTCCCTTGGTGTATCCAGCAGCGCATGTCTACACTTATACGGGACTTTATTATATCACGGACAAGGGAACGAACATTCTTCTGGCACAGCAAATATTTGCTGCGTTGTATATGGCTACGCTGGCAGTGGTGATGCTCTGCTATTGGAAAGCCAAAGTCAGTAATATCCCGAAATAGTTGAGTTGGTTTTCTAACAATTTTAATTCTAGGTCCCTCCGTACATGTTCATCTTCCTGATCGCCTCTAAACGACTACATAGCCTCTTCGTCTTACGATGTTTCAACGATTGCTTCGCCGTTTTCTTCCTATGGCTCACCATCTTCCTTTTCCAACGCCGACAATGGACCGTTGGAAGTCTAGTGTATTCTTGGGGCCTTGGAATCAAAATGTCGTTACTGCTGCCTCTACCTGCCATTGGCGTCATCCTTTTTCTGGGTAGAGGATTATGGCCTAGCCTTCGTCTCGCATGGCTCATGGCACAGGTTCAGTTCGCCATTGGAATTCCGTTTATCACCAAGAACCCGCGTGGGTATGCGGCTCGGGCCTTTGAGCTGTCACGACAGTTTCAGTTCAAGTGGACAGTCAATTGGCGCATGTTGGGCGAGGAAGTTTTCCTCAGCAAGTATTTTGCTATTTCTCTTCTGGCCTGCCACGCTCTGGTGCTCCTGATCTTCATCTCCAAGAGATGGATCCAACCAACTGGACGATCGCTCTACGACCTGATTCCCTCATTCTTGCGACTCAAGTCCCCATTTACCATGCAGGAACAGCTTCGCGTCTCCCACTACGTCACCCCTGAGTACGTTATGACTACGATGCTCACTGCCAACCTTATTGGTCTGCTGTTCGCTCGGTCACTGCACTACCAATTCTATGCCTATGTCGCCTGGGCAACACCTTATCTCCTCTGGCGAGCCACCGAAGACCCCGTCATCGTGACAATTATCTGGGCCGCGCAGGAATGGGCTTGGAACGTGTATCCAAGCACCGACCTTAGCTCAACCATCGCTGTGAACACAATGCTGGCGACAGTTGTGTTGGTGTATCTGGGAACAGCCAAACTTGCCGTTCCTGCTCCCGCAGCCAGAGTCGGGAACCCTGATGATAAGAACAAATAGATCTGGATCTAGAAGTGCATTTTTTTCATTCATCTTCGGAGTCACTGGGGGGCATTTTCCCGACATTGGATTCGTCCTCGGAGTCGCTCATGTCGTATGTGTTTTTGACGAATTCTTTGGGCCTGCGATAGACTTGATTAGCCTAGTTCATTTCAGACGAATAGATACCACAGAACTCACCAGTATGGTTGTTTACGCCAAGCCTTCTCATCACGGACAACGTTGACAATTTCTCCCTCTGCTCGAGTGTCCTCCTTGCCGTCTTCGTATCGCTCAGCCAAGACAAACCCGCCGCGCTTGATCCAAATCGTGTTCCGAAATAGCTGGGCCAGTTCCAGTACGAGGGTTTTGCCGTTTGGAAGCTCACAGGTGTACAGATTATTTCCTTCAGGCTTAACAACGCGGACGAGAGATTGGTTGGGCTCGAGAGCGTCGGGAGGTGTCAGAGCAGCCTCTGCAGCCGCCAGAACATTTCGCTTTGGACGTCCCATCGTGAAGTTCTATGTCGATTGCTATTTCATAAAAGTTTGTCTTGGAATTTTCTAGACATGAAGAAGAATATGGAGGGGTTGCTTGGAGGGGCAGATACCGATAGAACGATATACCTTGATAGACAGAATAACTCCAATACTCTATCCATAATGATTTCTAAAGGGGAGCGGACTTACTTGATTTGGCGCCTTCGATCCTACTTCCGGTAGCAGTCAATATCTGGAGGACTAGTAAAGCTATATCGTATGTTTATTGCAAAAGTCTGTCTTATAATGGGCAGTGCCCTTGCCAGAAGTTGGCGTGTCATAGCAAATGGTTGTGAAGACGTTGTAGTTCTCGTCACAGCTCATACCCCTGAACATAAACACATCTCCAGCAGGTAGAACCACCATGGCCCCCAATGAGTTTGCTATCCAGAGCTCCCTTGAACACTTTTTCAACATTGGCAGCAGCCCCTTCACCAACCTTGACCGAGCCGGCGACTTCTCCTTCGAAAGCACCGCTGAACTATTCAGCCCAATTATTTGTTTCCGTCTTTCCTCCCAGTTATCGTCACCTAATCAGCACGGATTAGTAGTGTTTCTCTGCGCGCACAGGAGGTAGACTCACCCATGTAATCAGAGTCCTTGATTTCGCACGTGAACGAAAATCCCCCGGTCATCTCAAAAGCATCTCCAACGTGACTGGTGACTAATCTACGGTAGCTTTTGATCTTGATCTTTGTCTAAGAGCCGATAGTAAACTTCAATCTTGCTTTAAGGTCATCGTCAAAATTCCGGAGAGGGTAGAGGTTCTCATGTTTGATCTCAAGAGAACTGCCGTCTGCAGACAGTGTTAGAACAGGGCACTCAGAATGACTGCGTAGACTTACATTCAAGCTTTAGAGACTCAGTTAAGTCATTCAAAACGTTCATTGCAATGATCCTTCGAAGACTATTAAACTTGTTTTCGACCCGATAAACATTGTTCTGACTGAGTGCCTTCGTCGGATTTGTGACTTCTGAGCCAAAATACAATATACAATTCATTAGGGCGATTGACTTGGTTGCAACTGTATCTGGCAAGCTTGGCGATGAATTGGGTCGTTTCCCAAGAAGCTGGTAGGAAGAGAGGTGCGACAGAGCTTCCAATCCAATGATTGACAAAGATATCCTGACAGCCTTATATTTTGTACAATATCTAAATACTAAAATGGACACACAAAAGAATCACGAGATAGGCGTATCTGGGTTTATTGTAAGTTGTATTGATTTTGCTAGTTCAGGTGCCTTCATTATCCCCGATTATAGTGGCTGCATTAGATAACTTGCTTCGACCCTACGTGTATGATCGTGTATTGTTTTTTGCTTGGCTGGAAAACGGTGGCTGGCCCAGATCTGTAAATCCAACGGGCACTTGGCGATACCACTTGGCCTAGATACCGACCTTATCCGTCCACAATGTGGCGGACTTACTCGATCTGGACCGTCCGATCGCACTACCAACATGATCTCGTGAAATTACCATATCGGGTTATGAGATATCCTCCTGATCGTATTGAATGGTATTTTAAGCAGTGTATTGCTCGGCTGCTAGTGGTGGGTTGCTGGGGTAGTTACCAAAAGGGGTATTAGAGCCAACCTCATTATCATGAAGTTGAGTGACCAGTAACATAACAGTCAAATATGATATCCATGTTGCCAATGCCTCAAGATGATTGATTGTGTATGTGTACTGCTTGAGAACTATGTGTACCGATATCTTATCCATATGCACCTTGGTACAACATGGTCATTTGCTATCATATGCTTCCTGTAACACCTGGGTAAATTATTCGGTGCAATTCATTATGAGTCCGTGCTTAATAAACCACATCGTATGGTATTGTCGAAGTGGACTCGGCTTGATTACCCTCTTGGCTGTCCCTCTTGGCATGTCAGAGTTCCCAAAACTACCAAATGGAGGCATTCCACTCGCTAGGATGTCCCGTGGGGATATCAAGATCTGAGTGACCGGGTGACTCAAGTTGACCTTGCAGAAATTCATGATAATTTGATACTGAACCGATTAACTAAGACTACATGCTTATCACCATAGACGGCCCGGCTCAAGCATACTTTTCTCTTACAATGAGATAGAATATTCTCCTGATTATCTATTACTATATATCAAGTCATTCGTTCTTGGTGACCTAGTGCTCATACATCATGGAAACCTCAATACTTTCAAGTCTCTCAGTAGTTCAGCCAGTACCTACAACTCCGGCAAAGCAAGATATGTCTCGTCCATTAACAGCCCCGCCAACAACTGCCTCGAGAACCCATATCGGTTCAGACCATAGAAAATCTATTGACCTCGAGATACTGCCAGTCCGAGATGATCCAAAACCAGAAAATACATCTCCCGAACCTGCCGATGACTTAGAAATGAGTCAACCGGATCGTCCAGATTCGAATACTGAGACTGTCGAAGTTGCACCAACTATCTGGGACCCTTTCATGAACCGCTTCAGACTTCTCTCGACTTGTCTATCCCAAGTAAATAATGCTCTAAGCGATGGTGCTACTGGTGCATTGATCCCCTATATGGAGAAGTATGTCGATAATCTTTCCCCTCAAGGGCACGAGCTAATATTTTTAGGTACTATGGCATTGGCTATGCCACTGTATCTCTTATATTCGTGGGTAAAGCCATTGGATTCATTGCCGCGGCCGTATTTATCGATATCCTTAAGGCAAAACTCGGTCGAGCCAAACTTCTTGGTCTTGGCCAGACTCTCGTCACTCTGGCATACATCCCCATCATCCTCGGAGCCCCTTTCATCGTTGTCGTTCTATCGTTCTTCTTTATCGGCTTCAGCATCTCGATAAATGTAGCCATCGGAAACCTCTTCTGCGGTGGTCTCCAGAACGGAACGTTCATGCTGGGTGTACAGCACGGGACTTACGGAATAGGGGCAACTATCGGCCCTGTCGTAGCGACCGCGCTCGTTACAGCTGCAAACACTGTGTGGAATAAATACTATATCATAACCTGTGTACTCGGAGCTTTAACCGTCGCATTGGGAATGTGGTCGTTCTGGAGATACGAGCAGGAGTTGAGTCCTGCGGCGCGACAGAGAGAGACAGCTCAAGTTGGAGACTCCATGTCGAACAGCATCTTTCTTGCTATGAATTTGCGCGTCGTATTCCTTGGCTCACTCTTCATTTTTGCCTACCAGGGAGCCGAGGTCTCTATCTCTGGCTGGGTCATTTCTTTTCTCATCAACGACCGCGATGGCGATCCCTCTTCAGTTGGTTATGCAACGGCAGGTTTCTGGGCTGGTATCACCATTGGCAGATTTCTCCTTTCCGCTCCTGCGCAGCGAATCGGCGAGAAAACTCTTGTGTATGGCCTCATCATAGGAGCCGTTGCTTTTCAGCTTCTAGTCTGGCTCATCCCTAACATCGTGGGCAACACTATCGCCGTATCTGTTGTCGGTCTTCTCCTCGGTCCTATCTACCCATGTGCCTCGGCCGTTTTCCTTCGAGGCATGACTAGGCGGGAAGCTTTGACTGGTATTGGCATGATCAATGCTTGCGATAGCGCAGGCGGAGCTATTGCACCATTCGTTACGGGTCTTCTGGCCCAGGCGTTTGGCACCTTTGTCCTTCATCCTATCGTGATTTTCTTGTTTGTTGTCATGTTGTTGTGCTGGTACTTTATTCCAGCTGAGGAGAAGAGGACGGAGTGACAAGGCAGCATCAAAAGAAGGAGGGAATGGAATATTGGAGAATGCATGAACAAGCGAAGTGACATCAAGGTCGAAAATTATATAGGAAATCGATTCGATCCAGGCTGACCAAGTGTATTCACAAATCTATAATGAATCTATGTGATCTCTGTATATGGCTCCGACCTAGTCTATCCTTTATATTTTAAATGGTCATGTATACCACTTCTTATTCTCCATTTTCATGTCATCAATTCATACCAGATTAGATACGGCCACGGGCAGCATCCTTGACAGAGACGGTACCAGCCGCAATGTCCTTGACAGTCTGAGTGATGCTAGACCAGTCACGGAATGTGACGAAGGGAACGTTCTCGTTCTCACACCAAGTAACAAGGTCTATTAAGGGGTCATCAATTACGAACAATACTGAGAGTCGATGTTTTACTCACCCTTGTCGGCCTTGGCAAACAGCAGATCGGTTTCCTTAGCGGCTGAGAGATCAGAGACACCATCACCAGCGTAGAACATGGTAGGTCGGTTAGGAAGTGAAGAGTACTTTCGGATCTCGATAGACTTGTCGTGGCCATGAATACTAGAAAAATCAGCACTTTCTCACCATATCCACGAATATTTCTGATTTACCTGTCATCATGGAACTCGATTTGCCAGCCTCCCTCGTCCTTAAGAGTCTTGCCCTCTCGTGCCTTGACATCGTTGCTGACAATCTGAATATCCCAACCAGGACCCAGAAGAGTATCCAGTAGAGCTCGAATGACAGGGGTCATGCCGCCACTAAGAATGACAATAGGGACATTGTTCTCTTGGGCCCAATCGTAGAACTCCTTGAAGCCAGGGTCGAGCTTAATGTTCTTGAGGAGAATCTGGATGCACTCATCAAAAGGGGTCTTGACGCTGTCAAGCATCTCAACGAAGCTGTCGCGGAAATGCATTTTTCCGTAAAGAACGTCCTTGTTAAGCTGTCGACGGCGCTCAACACCGAAGCCAAGGTTGTCGGTCATGTAGTCATTAGAATCGGCGGTGGTGACTGTTCCGTCAAAGTCGGTAAAGAAGATGAACTTGGGATCGTTCTTGAGAGCTGGGGTATCGGAAGAAGCCATGATGACGGTCTGTAGTGTAGTATTGCGTATTTTTATGACTCAGTGAGATCCTTATTGGGGTCTATTCCGGTTTCATGAAAAGAGTGAGTGAATTGGAAGTCTTTAGAACTGTAGTCTAAAAGTGACGATGTTGTTGAGAGAAGACATGACCAAGCAAGAAAATGGCGGGGGAGGGGCACAAGTTTTCATGAGAGACAAACAAATAATTGCGACAAGAATGATCGACAGGAAATTAGAAACACCTGCTATAAACTGGCTAAGCTGATTGGAGGTTGATACTGAAGGATCCCTACTAGTAAAATGAGTAGCAATATAAATCACGTATTGCACATAACAGAAAACACCGCATATTTCGTTATCAGTTCTTCCGCCTTGGCCAAGGTTCGACTGTCGTCATTGTCATGACTCTCAGGAACTGCAGGACATGAATAGTGCCCCTCCACACCCTCTTCTCCCTGTAATTGCGCTGGAACATACTGGCCTCGGGGGGGAGCAAGAGAACAGCGAACCATAATATGGGGTGTCAAAATAAACTTAGCAAAGGATCTTCTAAGCCTATACTAAACTTATCCTAAACTTATGCTAATTTACCTAAGTATTTTTATCACCTAGGATCAAGGTCCTGATTTTCTTTCCTCCCCTAGACTGATAGCCCCTAAGGACCCTGAGTTGCATTCAATAGCGCTCCCGGTGAAGGACCCTGGCCAAGGTGAGAAAGGCGGTGACCCTATTCGATCTTGCTCCGGCGGCAGAAAATACCCCGGCTACGGAGCCGGCTGTAGCTTTATCGGCTCGGCCCATGCGTTCATCCCATCATCTCAACAATTGTTGCCGAGCTACAAGTCCAATCGTCAACCCTCGACGTCGCCGCTGCGATACACGCTTCCTTTGGTCGCAATGCAGCCGTTTGCTCGTCCTGCGGTTCGGCTTGTCTGGAACCATGCGCGATTTGGGCTTGATCGATCCGCAAGGCCCGGGAGGTCTTGCTGGGGCCCCTCCATAGTGCAGAGCTCAACAATATGTGTGCGATGCAATTTTCAGGCCATTGGTCTCCGAGCGAGACTCTATTCGACGGAGCGACCACCGAGAGATTCCGAGAAGAGTTCGAGGACGAATAAAGATGTCGAGGATGAGCTTGAGTCAATACTTAAACCTCGGCCAAACGTTTTCAAAGAGCTTCAACCGCCTGCCGATATACCCAAGTTGGAAGATGTCAAATCTACCAATGCGACTACCGAAAGTGCTGCCCCTAAAGACACAAAACCTGAGCCACCCAAGGCGGAGACAGATACAAAGCCTAGCGATGAAACCTCTCAATCGCAAGCACCATCAGGTCTTCAAAACCTGCGACACCTTACCCTGAACCATATGAGCGAATTGAAGGAGAAGTTTAGCGGTGCCATGGATAGACTGCAATCCCGAGCAATGAATGCTTCACAAACGCTCAACGATATTACCGGATATACAGACATCGAGGCCATCAAGCATCAAAATGCCAAGCTGGAAGCAGACCTTGCAGCAGCTCATGAGCGGGTCCGCGAGGCTCGTCAGGAATACAAGACATCGAACGCCAGTCGTGCGACAACGCAACGTGAGGTCACCACACTATTGGCGCGGAAGGATAGCTGGTCCCCTATCGATCTTGAGCGCTTTACCGAGTTGTACCGAGCGGACCATACCTTGGAGGGCAAGGTCGCATCGTCCCAAGAGGCTCTAACAGAGGCTGAGGTGGAAGAGCAGCGCCTAAGCCAGCAGCTAAATGCCGGAATCCTCAAACGTTACCATGAAGAACAGATTTGGAGTGATCGTATCCGACGGGCGAGTACCTGGGGTACCTGGGGCCTGATGGGCATGAACTTTCTTTTGTTCGTTATCCTACAATTCGTGGCAGAGCCATGGAAAAGAAGGAGACTGGTCAGGGGCGTTGTGGCTGAGGAGAAGGCTGTTCTGGAGGAGGTTCGCGGTGAGCTTGAACAGGTCAAGCTGGCTATTGAGAATCAAAAGACCTTGTCAACGGTTGAAGGAACCTCAGAGGCCGAGGCTGAGGCAATTGCTGAAGCCGTGGCGTCAGAGAACGTGTTGCCAGGTGAGAGCCTCATGGTGGAGGAAATAAAATCCAGCCAGGAACCAATTGCTGCCTTTGAACCAGTGGCTGAAGCGCCCCTACCCACGAGGACATGGCAAGAGGCTCTTATGGACCCAGAATGGTGGAAAGCCAAATCACAAGACATCTACAGCGAGCGACGGATAGATCTTCGCATGCGAGACGTTTCATTATTGGTGCTCGAGGGCGCATTAGCAGGAGCTGTTTTTACAGGAAGTATTGCGCTGCTTTTGGTTCGAAGATCATGACAAGGTGTAAAATAGATATAAAGATTATCATTGTATACTACTATAATAAAACTGTACATTCTCGTTGAGGAGGAATGAAGGATTTCTCGTTATAGAGTTTCTTGCGTGATGTTGATTCACGATGCTTCACGCCGTTGGCGAACCAATCGGATGTTGGTGTTTTGCATGACCGGTAGGGCTGGTAGCCAGAAAGGCAATACCGAAGAAAGATGGAGTGGGACTAAATAAACCTTCGGAGCTTAATGAAGTTAATGTTTCTAACATCATATTTGATATTCGTATGCGTAAAATCCGAGAGTGTTAGTTGAGTTGGTTGATATATCATCATAAAATGAAGTTTGTCCGCCAAGAACAAGTTCATCATGACACTTCAGCCTTTAATGGCCTCTAGACCCCTTGTCATTCCACCCTCAAGGGTGACCCTGACCATTAATTTGAGCTTGGATGATGAAAGTATACATCAGGAATATGATTTGCCAGTCATTGAGATTAACGGCAACTAATTGTTAAGGGTCTTGACGTTACAGATATTGACCGCTTTCCGATATGCGGTTTTAATCGGAGGACAGAGGTGATTTGATGGTGGGGCTCTAGGACTCGTAGGACTATGAAAGGTGACTTACAGCAGATGCAGATGCTCTTCCAGTGTAACTGCAGCTACACGGTGGGAATAAGGAAATGCACATATTAGAGTTTGTTATCTCCTGATTGCTATTGACGGGTTTGGAACTTTGTGGTATTCCTGATGCATGATAAGAAAGGCTCAAGAGTTTGCCGTTTCAGAGAATGGTTTCACAAGCATTAAACCAAGTTTCCTCATTCATGCGAAACTATCTGGTGATGGGTCCTGAAACGCAATTCGAGTAGGACACATGCTTGTGAACATGATATACAAAAGTGCCAAACTGACATTCCTTTCAAGTTACTGTAGAGACTCTCAGGTATGGTTGTCTCATTGGAGCTCAGCCTCTTTGTCCACGTTATCACATCATCATTCTAGTCCTACCGAGGTTACTCTTGACAAAAGGATAAACTACCCAAGTAGATCATATCGTATCTTTCCCCTAAGAACTGAACAAACAAGGATCTGATGTTCCGAACGATTCTGCTACAAACAGTGCACGTCGTCACCCACCATAAACCCAACTCGACTTATTAACCGGACGGCGAGCTACACTTACGCCGCTACAAATTGGAAGCTCCCCGCCAGCCAAACCCTGGATCTCCCCCACCAACAGCAGAGCGGCGGTGGTCTTAGCTCCTCGAGGTGGTCTTGGTTCTGCCTGTGCCTGCCTAGGTGTTATCCGTACCCTGAGGCCTTGCCTTGGGCATTCATTGCCCAGTACTAGGTAAGGTAGTGGAGGGAAAGGTATTGGGCTGTGCTTTGTCTTTCGACCCTCTCTTTTTTTCGTGTTTGTCAAAATTCCTTTTTGCGCAGGTCTTCTCCTTGTGTCTCCTAAAAAGGACCTACCTATATTTCTTGAATCTGTCAATTTCCTTGGTCTTTTAGCTTACCGCTAAATTCGCCAGAGATACCTTAGCTCAGTGTTACTGCGCTGTGCTCTGCTGTGCTTCTGCTTGCGCATTGAATCCTTGGAAAACGCCCGATAAAAACCCCGCCAATTTTACCCCCTCCTCCACCGAGTGTCGATGCGATTCCCTAAGGTACCAACCAACTCTAGGAACTTATTGGATCACTGACGACATTTCTCACCTTTGACCTCCCAACCTACCACCTCTACCTAACTGCCCTGCCACCTACCTGCCACTCAACACCTAACTACTGACCTACAGAGTGAGTACCTGCCCAAGGTAAGGTACCACCATCATCTGCTTTTGGCAACGGCTGGGCTTAATAAACCCAAACCAAACCCTCTTTCCCTCAACCTCCCCTCCCCTCCTC